>JARQOD010007569.1:0-38778 GCA_033576555.1 Oophaga sylvatica | reverse complement strand
AGACAGGCAGGTAACTGGTAACGGAACCTGAGGGCTGAAGCAGAGTAAACAGTGCAACAACATTGCTCGGGCACCTCCATTAAGGAGGGAGTACTTTATATAGGGTGGAGTCCTCCGGCATTGGCCGGGGACCTTTTTTGAAAGATGTGCGCGGCCCCTTTAAGAGCGGGGGAGCGCGCGGGGCGCGCCCTAAGTCCAGCAGCAGGGAAGGAGCGCGCGACCCCAGCAGGGCGGAAGGAGGACGCCGAGCGTGGGTAAGGGGGGCGACGTCCCTGCCTGGCAGAGGACGCTGGCGCAGGGGAACAGCGTCCCTGCCTGGCAGAGGGCAGGGACGCCGGCGCTACAGTTTGCTATTTGTGACATGGTCTGGTTGTCCTCTAAGAATCTGCGCTTGAGAATTCCGTCTAAGAATTGGGTCCCAAGTTTGTAGGGCCCTTTAAGGTGCTTCAGGTTATTAACCAATCTGCTGTTAAGTTGGAGCTTCCCACCTCCTGGAAGATTAATCCGGTGTTTCATGTTTCTCTCTTGAAAAAAGCTGAGGTCTCAGATGGAGACGTCTCGACCACTGTTCCCCTGGTGGTGGAGGACGGGCAATATGAGATTTCCCGCATCCTAAATTCTAGACGGTATAGAGGGGGTTTGCAGTACCTTGTCGCTTGGAAGGGTTATGGACCCGAGGATAACTCATGGGTGAGGGCGGATGATGTTTCTGCGTCTAGACTTGTCAGAGCGTTTCACAATAGGTTTCCGGATAAGCCTAAGTCCTAGGGGATCCGGAGGATCCTCTTAGAAGGGAGGGTACTGTTAGAACCCTCTTGTTAGATTTTGTTTCAGTTTGCTGGTCACATGACCTTTTTTCCCTATTTAGTCTGGCTCCGCCCTTCTGGCTTTGCTGGACTTCATTGTATTATCTACTCTTAAGCTAGCCGGGTGCTTAGGTGCCTTACTCTGTCAGTTTTGCTTAATCTTAGGATCTCGTAGTAATTTGTTTTCTGTTTAATTTTCCCTGCTACAATTTCTGTTAGGAGGTGTCCACCTTTTCTCCCAGTCCCTAGATCTTGTAGGGATTCCTCCCTCGCAACTATAGGTCTTCGTTCAGACTAGCTGAGGACTTTAGCGGGTCTGGTCGCAGGATCAGGTTCCCCGTTACATCGTAGGGATCAAGCTCAGTTTTATTGTAGGGACACAGTTCCCATCTTTCCTTAGTGCTTGTAGCAGTTCATAACAAGCAAACAGAGAATTACCCCGTAACCTGTGAAGAACAGCACGTAGATGACCAATGTGGGAAAAACAAGGATATCATCCAAGTATACAACTATAAAGCAGCCCGATAAAATCAGAGAAAACTTCATTCATGAAGTTCTGAAATACAGCGGGCGCGTTCGTGAGACCAAAGGGCATGACCAAATTTTCAAACAGACCTTCAGAGGTGAGAAATGCTGTTTTCCACTCATCCCCTTCCTGAATACGGATAAGGTTATATGCTCCCCTGAGATCAAGTTTGGAAAACCACTTAGCCCCAGACACTTGATTATAAAGATCAGGAATGAGTGGGAGAGGGTAGGTATTTCTCACCGTAATTTTATTTAGTTCTCGGAAATCGAGGCACGGGCGTAAACCACCATCTTTTTTCTCAACAAAAAGAATCCCGCGGCCACAGGTGAGACAGAGGGACGGATGTGACCTTTGCGTAGGCTATCAGAGATATAGTTTTTCATAGCAGTACGTTCCGGGCCAGAAAGATTGTACAAACGGGCTTTGGGTAATTTAGAACCAGGAATAAGATTAATGGCACAATCATAAGGACGGTGGGGTGGCAAAACCTCAGCCTCTTTTTCGGAGAACACGTCCCCAAAGTCCTTCAGGTACTCCGGAATACCCTCCGGACTAATGGCAGATACAAAAACAGCAGAAAGACAACCATTGGAACAATTAGGACCCCATTTAACAATATCACGAGATCCCCAGTCAATAACAGGATTATGCCTCTGCAACCAGGGGAACCCCAAAACCAGTGGATTAGGCTTTTTCCCTGACACCTGGGGATCCTGTTTTGAATGATATTGATGCATTTTTTCAGGCTCTGGGGTTATTGTACGATGAACCTAATGTCACTGATCAAGCTGAAAAGATCTTGTTGGCATTAAATCAGGGTCTTGAAGACGCTGAGTTGTACTGTCAGAAATTTCGAAAGTGGGCAGTCCTGACCAAATAGAATGATGATGCTTTGGCAGCCCTTTTTCGAAAGGGTCTGTCAGAAAAAGTAAAGGACGTTGTAGCTGTTCCCCCCTTGCGACAGCGTTCCCCTGCCAGGCAGGGACGCCGGTCCCCTTACCCGCGCTCAGCGTCCTCCTTTCGCCCTGCTGGGGCCGCGCGCTCCTTCCCTGCTTCTGGACTTAGGGCGCGCGCCCGCGCGCTCCCCCGCTCTTAAAGGGGCCGCGCACATTTTTCGAAAAGGTCCCCGGCCAATGCCGGAGGACTCCACCCTATATAAAGTACTTCCTCCCTAATGGAGGTGCCCGAGCAATGTTGTTGTTGCACTGTTTAACTCTGCTTCAGCCCTCAGGGTCCGTTACCAGTTTCCTGCCTGTTTCCTGCCAGTTTGCTTTCTGCTACCTGCCCGCTAGCCTGCCTGGAGGTTCGGCCGTCACATGCGGTGACCATCGGCAATTCCAGAGACTCTCGCCTGCTCACTTGGGGGGCTCATCTGCCATCTCCTGCAAGCCTGCCCGGAGGTTCGGCCGTCACATGCGGTGACCATCGGCAATTCCAGAGACTCTCGCCTGCTCACTTGGGGGCGCTCATCTGCCATCTGCCTGCAAGCCAACCTGGAGGTTCGGCCATCACCTGCGGTGACCATCGGCTATTCCAGAGACTCTCGCCTGCTCACCTGGGGGCGCTCATCTGTCATCTGCCTGCTAGCCTACCGGGAGGCTCCACCATCTCAGGTCGTATATACCTGTCCATTCAGAGACTGCCCGGCCCCTTGCCTGCCTGCTTATCCAGAGACTGCCCCGGTCACATGCCGTGACTACCTGCCCGTCTACCCAGAGACTGCCCCGGTCACTTGCCGTGACTACCTGCCCGTCTACTCAGAGACTGCCCCGGTCACTTGCCGTGACTACCTGCCTGTCTACCCAGAGACTGCCCCGGTCACTTGCCGTGACCACCCCCTGTTTATCCAGAGACTGCCCCGGTCACTTGCCGTGACCTCCCACCTGTCTATCCAGAGACTGCCCCTGTCACTTGCAGTGACTTCCTGTCCGTCTCCCCGGGCGCCACCCGCTCCTTTACAAGGAAAGCCTCCTTGTATAATAAAGCTCAGAGGTTCCGCCTCCCAGACCCGTTACAGTTTGCTCGGGCCATGGAACCCGGTGGCACCCAAACTCCCTCGCTCTCTGACCTGTGTCATGAACTGTCTCGTCAGAGGTCTCAACAGGAGTCCATCCTGGGTCACCTGCGGAATGTTAATTCCCGCCTGGACACCCTGACTACTTCACCAGCAACCACCGCGGGCGCCATGACTCGCAATCCGGCAGTTCTGCTGCTTACCAATTCCGTGGTTTCCGTTCCTGGACCTCGACTTTCAGCTCCTCCTCGGTTTGGAGGCGACCCTGCTCTGGCTCGGGGTTTCATTAACCAGTGCACCCTGCATTTTGAACTCCTGGCACACCAGTTTAACTCCGACCGGGCCAAAATTGCCTTCATCATGTCCCATCTCACCGGAGAGGCCCTGGCCTGGCTAAATCCTCTTTGGGAGAGAGAGGATCCTCTGGTGTCTGACCTGTCTGCTTTTCTCTCAGCCTTCCGGAAGGTATTCGACAAACCCGGACGGAAGACCTCCTCTGCATCATCTCTGCTGCGTCTCCGTCAGGGAAGTCTCACCGTGGGTCAATATGCCATACGGTTCCGTACCCTTGCCTCGGAGTTAGCTTGGGATAATGACGCTCTGATTTCTGTCTTCTGGGAGGGTCTATCCGGCCGTATTAAAGATGAACTTGCTGGTCGGGACATTCCAACCTCTCTCGATGACCTAATAACTCTTGCCAATCGAATTGATCTGCGGTTCCAGGAGCGTGCTAAAGAGGTCACCCGTGAGAGAAGGTTTCCTCGTCTAGCTCCTTCTTTTCAGAGACCCGTAACTCCTTCCGTTTCTCCTCAGGTACACTCGTCTGAGCCTATGCAAGTCGACCAGACCAAGATGGTCAAAGCCCGTCAGGACTTACGCCGTACCGAGGGGAGTTGCTTCTTCTGTGGCAGTAAGGAGCACTGGATCCGTACCTGCCCAGAGAGGTCGGGAAACGCCTGTGTCTAGGTTCGCTCGGAGAGGTCCACCTAGACGAAAATAAATCCTCTTCATCTCTGCTGTTGTCAGTCTCAATTCTCCTCGGTGAGAACCGTTATTTCGAACTAGCCCAACTTGATTCTGGAGCAGCCGGGAATCTTGTTTCACAGGCTCTAGTGGAGAAATATCGCATTCCTACCAAACCTCTGGTTGAACCAGTATCTGTTGCTGCTGTGGATGGGGGTCTCCTACCACGTCCCATCCAACTTATCACTGAAGCCATAACCCTGCAGGTGGGAATGCTGCATTCTGAGAGCATTTCGTTTCATGTTCTGCCTGGACTCTCGCACGCTTTCTTACTAGGTCTGCCTTGGCTCCAAAAGCATGCACCCGTGCTCGACTGGCAGACTGGAGAGATCCTTCGCTGGGGACAGGACTGTCATAAAACTTGTTTGGTTCCTGTTCATCCCGTCCGTCCTTCTCCTACACCAACTAATCTACCAGGGCTCCCGATTCCATATTGGTCATTCGCTGATGTCTTTAATAAAAAGGAAGCAGAGACATTACCCCCTCACAGACCGTATGATTGCCCGATCGACCTGCTACCCGGTACTACGCCTCCCCGTGGGCGTATTTACCCATTGTCCGCTGCTGAGACCAGGTCGATGTCCGAATATATCGAGGAGAATTTGGCCAAGGGATTCATCCGGAAATCCACCTCCCCAGCGGGAGCAGGTTTTTTCTTCGTAAAAAAGAAAGACGGCTCTCTCCGTCCCTGTATTGACTACAGAGGCCTAAATTTGATCACGGTGAAGAATAAGTACCCTCTTCCGCTCATTCCAGAATTGTTTGATCGTCTGAGGGGGGCTAGAATCTTCACCAAACTGGATCTTCGTGGGGCATATAACCTGGTCCGTATCCGTCGGGGAGATGAATGGAAGACGGCATTCAACACCCGGGACGGCCACTATGAGTATTTGGTGATACCCTTTGGTCTCTGTAATGCTCCAGCAGTCTTTCAGGAGTTGGTCAATGACATCTTCCGGGACCTTCTCTACTCCTGCGTTGTGGTGTACCGAGACGATATCTTGGTCTTCTCTCCGGATCTCCAGTCTCACCGGAGGGATGTTCGTCAGGTTCTGCTCAGGCTCAGGCAGAATCACCTCTTCGCCAAATATGAGAAGTGCCTCTTTGAGCAGACCTCGCTTCCGTTTTTGGGCTACATCATTTCTCAAACAGGCCTACGAATGGATCCGGAGAAACTGTCTGCCATTGAGAAATGGCCCCGACCGGAGGGGTTGAAGGCCATTCAGCGGTTCCTGGGATTCACCAATTATTACCGTCTTTTCATACCGCACTTCTCTTCCCGGACTGCTCCAATCTCCGCGCTCACCCGCAAGAATGCTAATCCCAAACAGTGGACGCCCGAAGCAGAGGAGGCCTTTCTTTCTTTAAAACAGGCCTTCTCTTCCGCTCCAGTGCTGCATCGCCCGGACGGCAACAAGCAGTTCTTCCTGGAGGTGGACGCTTCCTCTTCTGGAGCCGGAGCGGTACTTACTCAGAAATCTTCATCCGGGAGGATGGTATCTTGCGGTTTCTTCTCAAAACTCTTCTCCTCTTCTGAGCGCAATTACTCCATAGGAGACCGAGAGTTATTGGCCATCAAGCTGGCATTGGAGGAGTGGCGTTACCTACTCGAGGGGGCTCTTCATCCGGTAATCATTTACACTGACCACAAAAATCTGGCTTACCTCCAGCATGCCCAGAGACTTAACCCTCGCCAAGCCCGGTGGTCATTGTTTTTTGCCCGCTTTGATTTTCTCTTACATTTTCGCCCGGCCGACAAGAACATCAAGGCGGACGCCTTGTCCCGGTCCTTCCTGGTGTCGGATCTCGAGGAGGAACCTAAACATATCATCGATCCCGCCAGAGTGATGCAGGTGGCTCCCGTGAGTCTAAATCGTCTCCCTCCTGGCAAGACGTTCGTATCGGTAACTGATCGGGAGAGAATCCTACACTGGGGTCATTCGTCTAAACTAGCTGGCCACGCTGGTCAGAAAAAGACCCTCCAGCTCATTACTCGGCATTACTGGTGGCCTACCCTTCACAAGGACGTAATAGACTTTGTTTCTGCCTGTGTCTCCTGTGCCCGCAACAAAGTTCCGAGACACCTGCCTGCCGGCCGTCTTCTTCCGCTTCCTGTACCCGCTGCTCCCTGGCAGCATATAGCCATGGACTTCATAACAGATCTGCCCGTCTCTGCCGGTTGTACGGTCATTTGGGTGGTCGTTGACCGATTTTCCAGATGGCTCACTTCATTCCCCTGCCAGGACTTCCGTCTGCACCCGAGTTGGCTAAAGACTTTATCCGCCACATCTTCCGTCTTCATGGTCTGCCTCGT
Source organism: Oophaga sylvatica (assembly GCA_033576555.1). Lineage (NCBI taxonomy): Eukaryota > Metazoa > Chordata > Amphibia > Anura > Dendrobatidae > Oophaga > Oophaga sylvatica. Next base: position 32,092 of record JARQOD010007569.1, on the reverse strand, counting down.
CACATTGTGTCGGATCGTGGGGTACAGTTCACCTCACGTTTCTGGAGAGCCACTTGTAAGTTGCTAGACGTCACCTTGGATTTCTCCTCCGCTTACCACCCGCAGTCCAATGGACAAGTCGAGCGAATCAATCAGAATCTGACCAGTTATCTCCGGCACTTCGTTAATGCCCACCATTCTGACTGGGTGGATCTCCTGCCTTGGGCCGAATTCTCTTACAACAATCACGAGAGCGAATCTTCCTCCAAATCTCCGTTTTTTGTAGTCTTCGGTCAACACCCTCGGATCCCTGTTCCTGTCTCCATCTCTGTGGACAATCCAGCTGCGGAATCTCTGGTTAACGAATTTTCCTCCATATGGGAGAGTACCCGGTCCGCACTCATTCTGTCATCCGAGCGCATGAAGAAACATGCTGACAAAAGACGTCTGGATCGCCCTCAATTCCGTCCTGGAGATAAGGTCTGGCTTTCGTCCAAGTATGTCCGGCTCAAGATTCCTTCCTACAAGTTAGGTCCTCGGTTCATCGGTCCTTTTGAGATCATCAGTCAGATCAACCCGGTGTCCTATAAATTGAAACTCCCGGCCAATTTGCGGATTCCTAACTCCTTCCATGTATCTCTCCTCAAACCGGTGGTATTTAACTCTTTTGTCAAGTCTACAGGTACACCTCCTGCTCCAGTGTCTGCTGAAGACGAATTTGAGGTAGAGAACATTCTGGCCACCAAAAGGGTAGGAAGAAAGACCTATTTTCTGGTGGATTGGAAGGGGTTTGGTCCTGAGGAGAGAACGTGGGAGCCTCGGGAGAACATCCATGCCCCTCTCATCCTAGCTAAATTTCTTTCTGGCCTAAAAAGGGGGGGGCCTAGAGGGGGGGGTACTGTAGCGTCGGCGTCCCTGCCCTCTGCCAGGCAGGGACGCTGTTCCCCTGCGACAGCGTCCTCTGCCAGGCAGGGACGCCGGTCCCCTTACCCGCGCTCAGCGTCCTCCTTCCGCCCTGCTGGGGCCGCGCGCTCCTTCCCTGCTTCTGGACTTAGGGCGCGCGCCCGCGCGCTCCCCCGCTCCTAAAGGGGCCGCGCGCATTTTTCGAAAAGGTCCCGGCCAATGCCGGAGGACTCCACCCTATATAAAGTACTTCCTCCCTAATGGAGGTGCCCGAGCAATGTTGTTGTTGCACTGTTTAACTCTGCTTCAGCCCTCAGGGTCCGTTACCAGTTTCCTGCCTGTTTCCTGCCAGTTTGCTTTCTGCTACCTGCCCGCTAGCCTGCCTGGAGGTTCGGCCGTCACATGCGGTGACCATCGGCAATTCCAGAGACTCTCGCCTGCTCACTTGGGGGCGCTCATCTGCCATCTGCCTGCAAGCCTGCCCGGAGGTTCGGCCGTCACATGCGGTGACCATCGGCAATTCCAGAGACTCTCGCCTGCTCACTTGGGGGCGCTCATCTGCCATCTGCCTGCAAGCCAACCTGGAGGTTCGGCCATCACCTGCGGTGACCATCGGCTATTCCAGAGACTCTCGCCTGCTCACCTGGGGGCGCTCATCTGTCATCTGCCTGCTAGCCTACGGGAGGCTCCACCATCTCAGGTCGTATATACCTGTCCATTCAGAGACTGCCCCGTCCCCTTGCCTGCCTGCTTATCCAGAGACTGCCCCGGTCACATGCCGTGACTACCTGCCCGTCTACCCAGAGACTGCCCCGGTCACTTGCCGTGACTACCTGCCCATCTACTCAGAGACTGCCCCGGTCACTTGCCGTGACTACCTGCCTGTCTACCCAGAGACTGCCCCGGTCACTTGCCGTGACCACCCGCCTGTTTATCCAGAGACTGCCCCGGTCACTTGCCGTGACCTCCCACCTGTCTATCCAGAGACTGCCCCTGTCACTTGCAGTGACTTCCTGTCCGTCTCCCGGGCGCCACCCCTCCTTTACAAGGAAAGCCTCCTTGTATAATAAAGCTCAGAGGTTCCCCTCCCAGACCCGTTACAGACGTTATGGTGGGATTCCCTGTTCCCTCTGGTCTCAATGATTTTATGTCTTTGGCTATTCAAATTGACAGACGTTTGCGTGAGCTCAGAGGTATGCGTGAGATAGTGTTGCCTTGTGAGCCAGCTCCTGAGCCCATGCAGTGTGATGGAGTGACTTCTGGGGCTCAGTGTCATGAGTTTCGTAAGACTAAATTTCTGTTGACTGTTACCCTGATTTGCTCCCTGTCCACATATTCTGCTCAGGCTTTTGTTGATTCAGGAGCAGCTATTAACCTGATGGATTTTGACTTTGCCAAACGTTGTGGGTTTCCCATGATACCCCTGCGGAAGTCTATTCCCCTACTGGGCATTGATTCTACCCCTTTGGCGGAGAATAAACCCCAGTTTTCTACTCAGGTGATAATGAGGGTTGAACCAGATCATCAGGAGTGTTGCAAATTTCTGGTGCTTCATAATCTGCATGACATTATTGTACTAGGTTTCCCTTGGTTACAGTCTCATAATCCTGTTTTGGATTGAAAATCTGTGTCTGTGACCAGTTGGGGCTGCCAATGTGTTAATACTGACACTCCTGTTTTTTCTGCCTCTCCCCAGTCTCGGGATGTCCCTGACTTTTTGACTGATTTTTCTGATGTGTTTAGTGAAAGTAAATCTGCATCCTTCCCCCTCACAGGAGCTATGATTGCGCTATTGAATTAGTGCCTGGTGGTAAATTTCCTAAAGGTCGCCTTTTTAATTTATCTTTACCTGAACACGATGCTATTCGATCTTATATCAAGAAGTCATTGGAGAAGGGTCATATCAGACCATCCTCTTCACCCTTGGGCGCCGGTTTTTTCTTTGTGGCCAAAAAGGATGGTTCATTGAGGCCGTGTATTGATTATCGCCACCTGAATAAGATCACTGTTAAATATCAATATCCGTTACCTTTGATTTCTGACCTATTTTCCAGAGTGAAAAGTGCTAGTTGGTTTACCAAGCTTGACCTCAGGGGGGCGTATAACCTTATTCGCATTAAGCACGGGGATGAATGGAAGACGGCGTTTAATACCCCAGAGGGGCATTTTGAGTACCTAGTGATGCCTTTTGGGCTTACTAATGCCCCTTCCGTCTTCCAATCCTTCATGAATGATATTTTCAGGGATTTTGTGGATAAATTTCTGATTGTTTATTTGGATGATATCTTGATTTTTTCCAATGACTGGGACTCTCATGTGAAACATGTTCGGACTGTGTTCCAGATTTTGAGAGAGAATGCACTGTATGTGAAGGGATCAAAGTGTCTTTTTGGCGTACAGAAGATCTCATTTCTGGGATTCATTTTGTCGCCGTCTGTTATTGAAATGGACCCGGTCAAGGTTCAGGCCATCTGTGATTGGGTTCAACCTACTTCTTTAAAGGCTCTTCAGAGATTTTTGTTTTTTGACAATTTTTATCGTAAATATATTGGTAATTACTCTGGTATTGTTAAACCATTGACTGATTTGACCAAAAAGGGTTCCGATGTGGTGAATTGGCCTCCTGAGGCAGTTTCTGCATTTCAGGAACTTAAGCAGAGATTCATTTCTGCTCCTGTTCTATGGCAGCCTGATGTTTCTCTGCCGTTTCAGGTGGAGGTTGACGCCTCTGAGATTGGGGCAGGTGCCGTTTTGTCCCAAGGGATCCAGAGAACTCTAAGAGTAACCCTTGTGCCTTTTTCTCTCGAAAATTTTCTCCAACTGAACGTAATTATGACGTGGGTAATCGAGAGTTATTGGCCATGAAGTGGTCCTTTGAAGAATGGACACATTGGCTGGAAGGAGTCAAACATCAGGTGGTGGTCCTCACGGACCATAAGAACCTGGTCTATCTCAAATCAGCCAAGCGACTTAATCCTAGACAGGCCAGGTAGGCCTTGTTTTTCACACGTTTTAATTTTGTGGTTTCTTTTCTTCCTGGCACTAAGAATGTCAAGGCGGATGCCCTCTCAAGGAGTTTCTTTGCAGATTTATCTGATCCTGCTGTTATTTTGAAAGAGGGTGTGGTTCTTTCTGCCATTTCGCCCAATTTGAGACTGGCTCTGGAAGGGTATCAGGAGGATAAACCTGAACGCTGCCCTGTTGGGAAGTGGTTTGTTCCAGACCAGTGTAAAAAGAGTGTGTGATGTCTGAGATTCATTGTTCCGCGTTGGCTGGTCATCCCGTGATTTTTGGTACCAGAGACTTGGTGAGTCGCTCCTTTTGGTGGCCTACTTTGTCTCATGATGTCAGGGACTTTGTGCAGTCCTGTGGGACTTGCTCTCGTTCCAAGCCTTGCTCTCGTTCTAGTGGTTTGTTAACGCCATTACCTGTACCCAAGAGGCCATGGACCCATATTTTTATGGATTTTATTTCTGACCTTCCTGTCTCTCAGAGAATGACCGTTATCTGGGTAATCTGTGATAGGTTTTCCAAGATGATACATCTTGTGCCATTACCTAAGTTGCCTTCCTCCTCCGAGGTTGGTGCCTTTGTTCTTTCAGCATATGGTTCGGTTACATGGCATTCCAGAGAACATTGTGTCTGACAGAGGAGTCCAGTTTGTTTCCAGATTTTGGAGGACATTTTGTTCTAAACATGGTGTGCAGTTTTCTTTCTCCTCTGCATTTCACCCTCAGACCAATGGACAAACCGAGAGAACAAACCAGACCTTGGAGACTTATTTGAGATGTTTTGTGTCTGCTGATCAAGATGACTGGGTCTCTTTTTTGCCTTTGGCTGAGTTTGCTCTTAATAATAGAGCTAGCTCTGCCACCTTGATGTCTCCATTTTTCTGCAATTCCGGGTTTCAACCTCGATTTTCTTCAGGACAGGCGGAGGCTTCTGTCTGTGCGGGGTTGACTCTATTGTGCAGCGTATGCAGCAGATTTGGGACCAGGTGGTGGAGAGGTTGTCTCTCTCTCAGGAGAAGGCCCAGCGGTTTGCCAACCGGCATAGGACTGATGGTCCTCGTTTTAAAGTGGGGGACTTGGTTTGGTTGTCCTCAAGGAATATCCCTATGAAGGTTGCATCTCCAAAATTTAAGCCAAGGTTCATTGGACCTTATAAGATCATGGAAATTATTATTCCAGTTTCCTTCCATTTGCTTCTTCCAGGGACATTTAAGATCCATAACGTGTTCCACAAATCCTTATTGAAGAGGTTTGTCGAACCAGTGGGTCCTATGGCTGCACCTCCCGACCCTGCTTTGGTTTAGGTCAATTTGGAGTATGTGGTTGAGAAGATATTGGATTCTCGTTTTGCTAGACGGAAACTCCAGTATTTGGTTAAGTGGAGAGGTTATGGTCAGGAGGACAATTCTTGGGTGTTTGCTTCGGACATTCATGCTGGGAGACTTATCCGTGCCTATCATCAAGCCCATCCTGATCGGCCTGGTTGCGCAGGTGAGGGTTCGGTGACTCCTCCTCAAGGGGGGGTACTTTTGTGAATATGCTGGAGGGGGATTCTGAGCTGGGGCTCCCTCCGGTGGTTGCTGAGGGTAATGAACTGATTACTGAATGGCCTTCAGCTGGCGCTGAATAGTAGGATATAAGTGGCCTGAGTTCCCAGCAGCCTTGCCTGTTATCAATTGTTCCTTCTGGTCTTGCTTGAAGCACTGCTAGTTTCCTGCTCTCCTTCAGATAAGTGTTTGCTGGTTTTCTTTTTCCTCTGTTTGATTTTCTCTGCTGGTTTGCTGCCTGCAGTGGACTGCAGCCTGTCCCCTTTTGGGGGTCTGGCGCTGCAATTGTGCTCTGTTTGTGTCTGCACTTTTGCCTTGCTCTTTTGTTACTTTTTATTTGCTGAATAGCATTTTGTTACACCAGAGATCTGATTTAGGTGGATGAGATCGTGTGATCTCAGGTTTTTTGGCAATCAGAAGTGTTGGTATTTTTGTTAGGGTTTTTTTGGATTGCAGTCAGAATTCTTTCCTGTACTTTTCTTTCTAGACAGATTGGGCCCCAGCGTTTGCTCATTCTATTTTCTGTCTGTGTCCGTGCTTTCTTCTTGTCTAGCCGCCATTACATGTTTGGGGGCTTCCTATTTTCTTTGGGGATATGCTCCGGGGCAGATAGCTTTCATCTTTCTGCCTTTAGGTGTAGTTATCTCTCAGGCTGTGACGAGGTGTCTAGGATCACCGTAGGAACGCTTCACGGCTACCTCTAGTTGTGTGGTTAGTTCAGGTTACTGCAATCCAATAGGTTCCAGCCTCTCTGGTGCATTAACGCTTTTCTATTTTTTGCTATTTCTCCTCAGTTACCGAAACATAACACACCCCAGAAAAGGCACATCTACGATTAGATGCGCCTTTTCTGGCACTTAGCCCGTCTATTCCCATTGCCCTGTAGCTGTGGCTAATGGGTTAATAATGGGTTAAGGCCACCTTGCTATTGGAAGGTGACTTTAAGCCAGGTTAATAATGTAGAGTTGTCAATTAGACAACTATCCATTATTAATCCTATTGTATGAAATGGTTAAAAAAACACACACACATTAATTAAAATAATTTTAATGAAATAAATACACAGTTTTTGACCATCTTTTATTATACTGGTATTCCTTCCGAATCCCTTGTTCTCCTGTAATAAAAATAAAATAATAAAGCTAGCTTTTTCTTACCTCTCTTGCGCTCAGTCAGGTCCCCGGCTGCAATCCTTCACAAAGGGTTAACAGGTTTACAGCGGGACCGAAGCTAATGCTGGCAGCCTCGCTGTAAACCCCTGAATGAGTGAGCTCATCTCACGGTTGACAGGAGATGAAGTGATTAGCTGGGAAGCTTAATTGAATGTTTCCCACGCTAATCAGTTCACTTCAGGTCAGCTGGGGATTCGCAAATGGGTATGTACCCTATATATGTGTCACGATGACATGTATATATATATATATATATATATATATATGTGTATTCTATGTGTATATATCTATTCTTTCTTTTGTGATTTTAAAACTGTCATTTGGATACATTATATGTCGGTTTTGCAAGCCGGCGAGAAAATCTCGCCATAAGGATGCCATACGGATGCCATACGGATGACACATGGATAATTTGATGCGAGGAAATCGCATCTTCGCATTGCACATGGATGACATACGGATCACTGTTCAGGGGACTTTTCGACATATTACGGCCGTATAATAAGGTCCGATTTTTATACGATGTGTGTGATTCCGGCCATGGACAGATAGATAGAAAGATAGATAATAGATAGATAGATAGATAGATAGACAGATAGCTAGATAATAGATAAATAGATAATAGTTAGATAGATAGATAGATAGATAGATAGATAGATAGATAGATAGATAGATAGAAGATAGATAGATAGAAGATAGACAGATAGATAAAATATAGATAGATAGATAGATAGATAGATAGATATGGGATAGATAGATAGATAGATAGATAGATAGATAGATAGATAGATAGATAGACAGATAGCTAGATAATAGATAAATAGATAATAGATAGTTAGATAGATAGATAGATAGATAGATAGATAGATAGACATTAGATAGATAGATAGAAGATAGACATAGATAAAAGATAGATAGATAATAGATAGATAGACATTAGATAGATAGATAGATAGATAGATAATAGATAGGTAGATAGATAGATAATAGATAGATAATGGATAGATAGATAGATAGATAGATAGATAGATAGATAGATAGATAGATAGATAGATAGATGACAGATAGATAGACAAATAATATTTAGACAGATAGATAGAAAGATAGAAGATAGATAGATAGATAGAAAATAGATAATAGATAGAAAGATATTACATAGATAATAGATAGATAGAATGGTACATAAATAGTTAAAGACCCACGAGCACACACACACACAAAATCTTCATGCAAAACTAACACACACACTAAATCTCACTATAGAGAGATGAGATAACGTCATATCCTAGGCGCCTTTCATATTGACGTCACATCCTAGACATTCAATTGGAACGCAAATTAATCAGTAGGTGCACACTAAATCAATAACATGATAATTTCAGAATAGAACGCTGAGATAACGTCATATCCTACGCATTCTTTATAGTGACGTCAATTTGAAAGGCGCCTAGGATATGACGTTATCTCATATCTCTATAGTGAGATTTAGTTAATTCATTTATGTGCACCGGCATGATAGTTTGCGTTCCAAATATGCGTTCCAGATGATGAGCGCTTAGGATATTATGTCGTGAATGAGAACGCACAGGATATGACGTTGCTAATAAGAATGCACAGGATATTACGTTGCGAATGAGAACACACAGGATATTACGTCGCGAATGAGAACGCACAGGATATTACGTTGCGAATGAGAACGCACAGGATATTACGTCGCGAATGAGAACGCACAGGATCTGACATCACTATATGACCGTTTTAGCGTCCTATTTAAGAACGCACGTGGTTCAGACACGCGCACCCGTCCAACAGTCCACACAGGCGCTGCGGGTGACAGACACCATAACAGCTGACAAAAATGGCATAACTCTCCCCTGATGATCTAGCCAGAGAAACACGTTGGGAGATTGTCAGTCCTTGGTTCACATGTATTCACCTGGTTTGGGGTAATGTAAGGCATTATGCTTAAAAAGGCCTCCCCCATCTACAAGTACACGGTGGATATCGACATGTGGTAAGACTGTTCCATATTATTTATGTGCAATTTATGAGAGGAAATAAGCACTTACAGTCATTGATATTTTGTGGATAGTGTCCAGATAGATCTATCCCTATCTTACCTATGATTAAGTCAGTCTGCTTTACTGACGGTTTTAATAATTATATTTTGTTTTCTCACAAGTCACTGGTGGTTAGGATACACTTTGTTGCTTTTTGATATTATTGAACGAAAATTTAGTTTTTTTAAAGGCAGTTATTAAAAGTTATATTTTAAGCCTGCACTTCTACCTTGCTGTATACACCTCATCTTTTGATTGGTAGATCCTTATTACATATACTTAATCCAGTGGTATGGCTGGTTTTTGACTAAGGGCATCAACATTGACACTTGGACGGCTGAGGCAAAAGAGGTCTTTTCTGATAAAACATTTATCCAACCTAAATATACTCCGTCTTATAGTAATGCATTCAAAGAATTGACTAAAGTGTACAAAAACCAAATCTCAAGTTGGTGGGAGGTTCAAAGCCTTGAAAACTATATCAAAACAGGTATTGTCCCTCGACATCTAAGAATCACTTTACAACCAGGTTTTAGATATAGAAACAGTACCCTGAGTGATCAATGGGAAAAAGAAGCGACTGCTAGTTCCTTGAGATTTATGAATCTTCTTTTGGAAGAAGAGAAGAAAACACTTAATTTGCAAAGTGATTTATTAAAAGAACAAATTGAAATCACAAAGAAATTTTCAGCAGAAACTGATTTTTCTGCAAAGGAAACAATCCTACAAAATACAATTGAAAGATATCAATATAACCTCAAGGAACGTAAGCACCGCAATTTTGTACGTGACCTCCAGGAGTTTAAAGAGAATAAGGCATATCATATTCCCACTAACAGAAATTTTTCTAATTTTGGTAGAAATCTGAAAACAGACATATCTTCTACTGACACGGATCTGTCTGACTCCGAAACTCGCTCTAGGAACTCTAGAGGTAAACACAGAGGAAGAGGTAATCAGAGAGGGCGCCCTGGTGACAGATTGGGTAGTTCACGTTTTTTAGACCAGGGCTATTACCTGAGGAACAGACCAGGAGTCAGCAATTGACTAATACTGAAACCACACAAGTAATCAATATTTCATCAAGACCTCTTACATATAAAGAGGTGCAGGTTTTGAGTAGAGGGTTAAGTTTTGTACCAACTTCAGACTTTCAGACATTTGAGAGTATTAAAGATCTTCACCTTTTTGTTAGAAAGCTAAAGTGGAAAAAACACTTCATAAGGGAAGACAAACGGACTAGTCAAGATTTAAGTGTCCCAGAATCATTATTACCAGACATTAGACTACTATATGGTCTGGCTGACCCTATCCCTGAACTTACAGGCGAGGGCCCTTTCACCCAACTTAAGCCTAAAAGTATCAAGATGCCTCCACCATCGGGAGATAAGTCCACCATTGATGTATTTTTGGAGGTAGTAACAAAGGATCTAGAAGGCTTGAACACTAAGGCCAATAAACGCTTTAATTTATCCAAAAATGAAATGGAGGCTTTAAAATGTCTAGAAAAGGATCCCAATATCGTGATAAAACCTTCAGACAAGGGTGGGAATACGGTTGTTATGAACCTGTTGGATTATCGGGAGATGTGTCAAAAGATTTTGAAAGACACAGTTTTTTATGAGAAATTATCAAACAACCCAATGAATGAATCTCTCCATCAACTAAAAGAGATTTTGGATAGAGGTATGGGAAAGAATTTAATTGATAAAAACGAATATGATTATCTTTTTCCCAGGTTCCCTGTAACAGCAACCTTCTACTGTCTTCCTAAAATTCATAAAGGTCAGTCTCCCCTAAAGGGAAGACCAATAGTCTCAGGGATAGACAATCTGACACACCATATTGGGATATATCTAGACATTATTTTGAAACCTTTTGTTGTCTCATTGAATTCATATACCAGAGACACAACAGACTTATTGAGAAAACTGGACGGGTTGAACATTGAGACAGGGTCCATTCTTGTCAGCATTGATGTAGAGGCATTATATTCCTCCATCAATCATGCTAATGGCCTAGAAGCAGTAGGATTCTACCTAAAAAGGAGGGACCAACAATGCAGTGATCACAACACCTTTGTGCTCAAACTGCTGGAATTCTCTTTGACCAAAAACTTTTTTCTTTTTGACAATGCGTTGTACCACCAGCTCAGGGGCACAGTGATGGGGAATCCATGTGCCCCATCCTACGCTAATCTGCTCCTGGGCTGGTGGGAAGAGACTATTGTCTTTAGCGACATACATCAACAGGAATGTGAAAGGATAAGTTTTTGGTCAAGATATATTGACGATGTATTCATGATTTGGAATGGGACCATTCCTGAACTAGAGACTTTTGTGGCCAAATTGAATGTCAACCAATTGGGACTCTCTTTCACTTTTGAACACCATATGTCAGAACTGCCCTTTCTGGATATTTACATCAAAAAAATGGAAAATGGGTATATAGAAACTAAGACCTTCAGAAAACCCACGTCAACAAATGCCCTATTGAGATGGGAAAGTCACCACCCAGCTCCCCTAAAGAAAGGCATCCCAAAGGGACAATACATGAGGATGCAACGTAATTGCTCCTCTGATGGCGATTATCAGACACAGGCAGCAGATTTGAGACAGCGATTTCTAAATAGGGGATACCCAGATGGGGTCCTACGGAAAGCATATAATGATATTAAATCCTTGGATAGAAAGTCCCTACTGAATATCAAACAACCTAAAAATGAGTCTCCCACCTGCAGATTCATCACCACTTATAATTCTGGAGCACAGCAGGTCCGCTCGATTCTCCAGAAACATTGGTCAATTCTGCAGATGGATGAGGACATTGGAGATTTGGTGGGAGATTTCCCGCAAATGACCTTTTTGAAGGGTAGATCCATTGGGGATAGAGTTGTACACAGTCATTTCAATCCCCAAAAGAAAGAGACATGGCTTACCAGCAATATAAAAGGTTGTTATAAATGCAGTGGATGTATTGCTTGTCCGGTTCTAGCTACAGGAGGATCATTTACGAGCTTTGCAACGAAAAGAACCTATGAAATCCGACATTTCATCAACTGTCGTACCAAGGGGGTGATCTATAAAGCTACTTGCCCGTGTAATCTGGAATACGTAGGAAAGACCATTCGAGAATTCAGAAGAAGTATAGGTGAACATCTGCGAGACATAGCCCTAAAGAGAGACACACCCCTAGCCAGACACATGACTAGCCAACATGAGGGGGAAACAACGGGTCTTAAATTTATTGGTATTGATAAAATAGGAGCACCAAAGAGGGGTGGCATCTGGGACAGGAGAATTTTACAGAGTGAAACAAAATGGATCTATCAGCTAAAAACACAACAACCTTTAGGTCTTAATGAAAATCTGACATATAGTTGCTATGTATGAACTCTGAGATTCTCGTCTCCCATATTCAGCCTCCCCTCTTTCCCTCTTCCTCTTCCATGTATCCCTTTACTATTGATGTAATCTCTGTTTCCACACTTATTCTAGGCTTAGAATAGGGTGTGATAGGGAGAAACAGGGTCAGCCGTCGAGGAGTGGGGGTGCCAAAAAATTCGTTCTTCTTAGGGTGCCAACCTCCACGGTTAGGTAGGTTTTTACTAGGTCTGACAGGGACATGTAGCCCATTTTTTTGATGTTATTGTTTCCCCCTCTTTTTACCTATCTCCAATGTCCTCTATCACATCTTTTTTGTCAATGATCATGCTTTGAACTCAGATCACCGCCAATTCCATGACAAGGAATCTTTTAAATCCTAAGAGATTTAAATTTATTGCTTCATTCTCCTTTGATTCTATCAATTATTGTCTGAGTCAATATTTATGGAGTTTATCCAAAATTCTTACCATCACACCTTGTGTAGTTGCTGATCTCATAGAGATTATATTTTCTAAAAATAATTTTTGGGATCAGCTATGAAAAACTTCTTTAAAAACGGGATGGTATTATCGTTAAATACATTATTGGCATTATATCTACAATGTGACGCCCATAGATGAATCACATGAATATTTTTGAATTTTTGACTCTATGTGCTTTCCATATGGGAGCGCATTAGATATTGCGTCACTATGATGGACGCATAATTATGACGATTTTTTTGAATTCATGTGATCCATTATATACACCTGTTAATTAATCTGCGTTCCATTTAAGCGTCTCAAATAAAGAGCGCATAAGAGATCACGTCACTATAAAGAATGCGTAGGATATGACGTTATCTCAGCGTTCTATTCTGAAATTATCATGTTATTGATTTAGTGTGCACCTACTGATTAATTTGCGTTCAAATTGAATGTCTAGGATGTGACGTCAATATGAAAGGCGCCTAGGATATGACGTTATCTCATCTCTCTATAGTGAGATTTAGTTAATTCATTTATGTGCACCGGCATGATAGTTTGCGTTCCAAATATGCGTTCCAGATGATGAGCGCTTAGGATATTATGTCGTGAATGAGAACGCACAGGATATGACGTTGCTAATAAGAACGCACAGGATATTACGTTGCGAATGAGAACACACAGGATATTACGTTGCGAATGAGAACGCACAGGATATTACGTTGCGAATGAGAATGCACAGGATATTACGTCGCGAATGAGAACGCACAGGATATTACGTCGCGAATGAGAATGCACAGGATATTACGTCGCGAATGAGAACGCACAGGATCTGACGTCACTATATGACCGTTTTAGCGTCCTATTTAAGAACGCACGTGGTTCAGACACACGCACCCGTCCAACAGTCCACACAGGCGCTGCGGGTGACAGACACCATAACAGCTGACAAAAATGGCATAACTCTCCCCTGATGATCTAGCCAGAGAAACGCGTTGGGAGATTGTCAGTCCTTGGTTCACATGTATTCACCTGGTTTGGGGTAATGTATGGCATTATGCTTAAAAAGGCCTCCCCCATCTACAAGTACACGGTGGATATCGACATGTGGTAAGACTGTTCCATATTATTTATGTGTAGTGTTGAGCGATACTGCTCGATATCTAAAAATATCGGATCGGAATGGTATAGCCGATATCACTAAATATCGTCGATATCCGATTCCGATACCGGAAGTCCCATGTAAGTCTATGGGAACAAAATATCGCAACTAAAAAAACACTTTCTTTCCTTGTAAACACAAAATATACACACTTAGAATACATATATATATATATATACATGTCAATGTGACATATATATATACATATATTTATAGTTTATTCACTTCTACATAGTAAAATAGCCTCTGATTCAATTGCCGGGTAAAGCCGGCATTTGTGAAAAGACAGAAGCACCCGAGGGTCCAGTCGCCACAGAGATGTTGCATCGCACCCAGCGAACAGGATTCAGAAGCTCGCTATAAGCGAGTCCTGTGTGCCTTAATTGAACTGTTTTTTTGCTTGAGAATTGCAAAAATCATCATAGACTGTATTTGCCATTTTTCCGTCATATCTGCGCCACGAGGCACAGGTGAAAAATAAGGGGGTGCTCTCGTGGGCGTACACTCACTCCGTGGCACGAAAACGATGTCCGCACACTCTAAATGTTACTGCAATGTAAGATCGTGCCCCACAGCTCTGGAGTTCCGCCTCCTCATCCTCCTCAGTGGGCGTAAACGAACGCGAAGGTCCCGCCTCCCTACAAAAGATGTCGCCTCTCCTGATGCTAATGACACATGTGACTTTGCTGAGATGGCGAATGGACGTGAGCAGAAGTGGGAAGGGATGGAGGAGTCAGAGCTCTCCCCCCACGGAAGCGACCCGATCGCCACGGAGCCACCGTTTGGCACCCGGCCTGGAAACCCTCCTACGCTGGAAGAAGAGGAGGATACCCTGAGAGACCTGGCCCGGCACCGGGAGGAGGTCGCCAGGATGGAAGCGAGCTGGCGGGCCCTAAAACTACAATTGGAGCGGCGCCAATCCCTCTTACCCCCTGAAGTGTCTGTACCGCAAGGTGAGGCACCCGTTCCAGTAGAGGAGGCCGTGCGGGCATCCCAGCCCTTGCAATCTGAACCGGTTGCCAGTATCTCAGTGGAGGCACCCGTTCCAGTACAGAAGGCCGTGCGGGCATCCCAGCCCTTGCAATCTGAACCGGTTGCCAGTATCTCAGTGGAGGCACCCGTTCCAGTACAGAAGGCCGTGCGGGCATCCCAGCCCTTGCAATCTGAACCGGTTGCCAGTATCTCAGTGGAGGCACCCGTTCCAGTACAGAAGGCCGTGCGGGCATCCCAGCCCTTGCAATCTGAACCGGTTGCCAGTATCACAGTGGAGGCACCCGTTCCTGCAGAAAACGCCGCACCAGCACCCCAGATCCCGCTGTCTGCCCCCGTCGCTGAGGCAGAAGAAGCGACACCCGTCCTCATGGAGGAGGCCGCGCAGGCACCAGAGCACTACCTGCCTGTACCGGAGCCCCGACCGTCATCTGTTCCAGAGCCGGCTGCTTCCGCCACAGGTGAGCGCCGCCAGGACTGGCGGGCGCCAGGAGAGCTGCCGCAAACCGGACATCGTAAGCTGGCATTTGATGGTGGAGACATGGAGCAGCTGGTGGAGGAGAATTACAACCGGCGTCAGGAGGAAGAGTGGAGACGTCGGGAGCGGGAAGCAGAGCGACAAAGGGAGCAGCGAGAATCCCAAAAGCTTCGGCAACGTCACCTGGAGAAGGACCTGGCAGAGAAGGCACGTATGAGAAAGGATAAAAGTACGGTGAGGGAGCTGCGGCGTAAGGGTGCAGTACGGAACTTTAAGTTAAAAGGTGGTTGGGGCTTCATCCAGGAGCCTGGACTTTATTTAGAAGTTTTTGTAACCCGGCGGGACGTGGAGGCTCACCTCCCAGAAGGACACCCGGGGAGGGACCTGTTGCCAGGAGACTTGGTGACTTACACCCGACACTGGGGTTACAATGGATGGTACGCCCTAAATGTTACCAGGTGCGACCCCTACTCCCCAGAGTGTCAGGAAACTGACAGACCCAACGAGCCTTCAGCCTCCCCCAACCAGGCCTCTGCACAAGTGCCCACCCCACGCCGTAAATCTCCCCAGCCTCCCTCAGTGGTCTCCTCAGCAGCCCCAGCTATGGACATGATAATGATAGCTGGCCCGTACCCGGCGCCTGTTAGGCCCCCTGGGGTTCGTACAGTCCAGGACATAGGGTTCCAGACCCGGAGGGAGACGAAAGAGGTGGCCACACAGACCCAGATAGCGGGTCACGACGTCACTGTACACGCCACACGACGTCATCAGGTCTGGGTGGACCCTCCTGTCACGGATGTTTGGCAAGCTCCACAACAGTACCAGGTGGTACCTGGAAGAGGCCAGCCAAAGAAGTCTAAATAACCCGGACAGGGTCTCTGTATGTAAATAGTTAAATTATTGATGTACCCGGACGGGTGAATGTTCATAAAAAGAAGTTTATTGTTGCCTTAATATACCCATGTTGGGTAATGGTTTGATGTACCCGGACGGGTGAATGTTCAGAAGAACAAGTTTATTTTTGCCTTAATATACCCATGTTGGGTAATGGTTTGATGTACCCGGACGGGTGAATGTTCAGAAGAACAAGTTTATTGTTGCCTTAATATACCCAGGTTGGGTAATGGTGTTTCACTGTAATGAAAATGTTGAACTTTGAAGCCATGAACTGTACTGGCTCACAAATTTTTCTGTAAATAGTTGGCACTTCGGTGCTCCATTTTGGTTTTACAAAAAACTTTACTGTGCACTATTTTCAACTACCTCAGAAACTAAAAACCCGTTTGGTGTGGCCGAAAGTGAGGTCTGCTCAAGGAAAGTCTTGCAGCCCACCCAAGACCACAGTTGGAGGTTTGGAGCGGGTCCTCCACAAGCACAAGTAAAGGACACTGTGAAGTTACCCCGGTGGGGGTAGTCCTAAGAAGTCTCCACAAACTTCGGCACTAATGCTATTTGCACTTTTGTTGAATATGTATTTATTAACACACATGTATAACACATATCAAGGGTATGAACAGTAACAAAACATGTCACATAATATAAGCCATTTGCACTTTTGTAATGTTATTATTAAAAATTTTATTATGCAACGTTTAACTTGAAGTGTTTCCTGCTTTCTTACTACGTCGCATAGTCCACTCTGCTACATCACTTTGCACCATTGCTCTATCTCACATCTATCTGCCCTGGAAGGATAGCGTGTTACCTGTAGAAGACTTTTCACCTACCTGCACTACACCATCCCTTCCAGAGGACCTGCACAGCAGCGCTGGACACCCTGACCAGGTACTACAGGTGGCGTCACGACAAACTACACGAACATTCTATCATCCCCTGGAAATATCCCACATTCCAGTGATCGCCCAGGTCATGGACCGAGCTGTGCTACTCGTGACATCCCCCATAGAAGTCGACGTGATCGGTGCCGAGTACCCCAAAAACCCCTGTCTCTGTGCGACTTAACTTCCCTCACTGTGCTGGCACTTTACATTTACAATGCCTCTGGGTTTTTTTTTTGGGGGGGTGGGGAACATTCAGACTTTTGCTATGGGGCCTCATGATTTATATGTACGCCCCTGCTGCTGAGGAATGGTATTTAAGGCTGTTAAGGAGCCAACATACATGGACCTTGCCAGCCTGATAATACCAGGCCACAGCAGTTTGCTTAGCTTGGTTGGTTAACAAAAATAGGGGATCCCCTCGAAAAAAAAAAGGCGTAGGGGTCCCCCTATTTGTGTTAACCAGCCAAGTAAAATGCAGACTGCTGCGGCCTGGTATTAAAAGACTGTCAAGGCCCATGGATTTTGGCCCTCAACAGCCTGATAATACCAGGCTACAGCAGCCCCACATTTGGCGCATCAAAAGATGTGCCAATTGTGGCACTTTACCCGGCTCTTCCCACTGCCCTGTAGCGGTGGCAAGTGGGGTAATAAGGGGTTAATGTCACCGTTGATTGCACGGTGACGATAAGCCCGGTTAATAATGGAGAGGTGTCAATAAGACACCGATCCATTATTAATCCCAAAGTTTTTAAATGTATAAAAAAAAGACACAGCAAGAAAAAAGTCTTTTAATGAAATAAAAGAGACAACACAGTTTTCATTTCTTTTATTACACTCTCATTCCTGCGACGCCATCGATCTCCTGTAAAAAAAGAAAAAAAAAAAACAACAGTATACCACCTGTCCGACGCAGTCCATAGTAACGACAGTCCCACGACGATCCAGCTCTGCTACATCGCAATGACAGGCAGAGCCTGTCATCTCGACGCAGCACAGCTGATTACCTGCTTCCCCGGCGGTGACGTCATCGGACTGACTGCTTTACGGCCGGGATTACCCAGCAGTCACTGCAGTTATCGCGAGAAACTGCATGTGACCGCCGGGGAAAGATGATGGCGGCCATGAAGCAGTCCAGCCCGTGACCGCCGGAGATCTTCTGCCAGGTAAGTGCCGCTGACTCCTGACAGACCCGACCGACGGACACTGACAGTGACAGACCCGACCGACGGACACTGACAGTGACAGTGACAAATCGATTCCGGTATCCGATAAGACGAAAATATCGGAACTAAGTATCGAAAGGCCGATAAAGCTAATATCAGCCGATACCCGATACTTGCGGTATCGTATCGCTCAACACTATTTATGTGAAATTTATGAGAGGAAATAAGCACATACAGTCATTGATATTTTGTGGATAGTGTCCATATAGATCTATCCCTATCTTACCTATGATTAAGTCAGTCTGCTTTACTGACGGTTTTAATAATTATATTTTGTTTTCTCACAAGTCACTGGTGGTTAGGATACACTTTGTTGCTTTTTGATATTATTGAACGAAAATTTAGTTTTTTTAAAGGCAATTATTAAAAGTTATATTTTAAGCCTGCACTTCTACCTTGCTGTATACACTTAATCTTATATTAATAAAGGGTTAAAAAAAAAACAACACACACATAAGAATAAAGTATTTTAATGAAATAAAACACAACACGGTTTTCATATCTTTATTATACGCTCAGATCCAAGCGACGCCTTCGATCTCCTGTAATAAAACGTAAAAAAATAAAACAACCGTATACTCCCTGTCTGACGCAGTCCAATTAATAACGAATGTCCCACGACGGTCTTCTCTATAGAACAGTGACATCAGGTGATGCCACTGCTCTGTAGGGCCTCCCAGTGATGCACTGACAGGAGACAATGGCTCCTGCAGTGCATCACTGACTTCATTTTAAATCATGTGTCATTTCATGTCGGATTCTGTAATGAAAGCCGTCAATTGACTACGGCGGACAGGTGATGTATAGGTTGCTTTATTATTTTATTTTTATTACAGGAGACGATGGCAACGGGGAATAGGTGATTGGTGAGTATGTACTCTATGCTATGTGTTGTATGTTATATGTATGTACTGTATGTTATGTGTTATATGTATTGTGACATTCCAGGGGGTTTTAGCTCTAGGATCGCTGTCTGGGTAGACAGAATGGCATGAAAACAGTTCATTCAGACAGCAGTTCTGGTGCAAAACTGGCCGCAACCAGCTTTATTAAAGTCCACAGCAAACAGATAAAACAAAGCATAAACAGAAAACCTGGGCTTGTCTAGCCACTAATTACACTTAGATAGATGTCCCTCTCTATCCGGGACCCAGACTCTACCAGTCTGTGCCCAAAACAACACATATCACATATGTTACCAGTTTGGAGCTTCACAGATACTCCTCCTTGTGTCTGAAGGCACCTTCCATGTCCAGACTTGAGAGAGATCCACTCCTATTCAGCCGCTATTCACACGGATTCGCACTGAGACTACTCCTGTGTCCGGGGTACTTCCTGCACCCAGACTGAGATAGCTCAAACTCCTGGAGACGCTTCTTGTGCCGGGACACCCTCCTGTGTCCAGACTGAGCGTGCTTCCCAATCCTGGAGACTGCTTCCTTGTGCCGGGACACCTCTCTGTGTCCAGACTAAAGACAGCTCCCAATCCTGGAGACTGCTTCCTTGTGCCAGGACACCTCCCTGTGTCCAGGCTAAAGACAGCTCCCAATCCTGGAGACTGCTTCCTTGTGCCAGGACACCTCCCTGTGTCCGGGCTAAAGACAGCTCTAACACTTTGAGACTGCTTCCTTGTGCCAGGACACCTCCCTGTGTCCGGGCTAAAGACAGCTCCCACATTGTGTTTGCAGACACCTACTTCTGGTCTCCTAATTAAGACCTGAGTAGTTTCAGGCCTGAGGTGCAAGTGTGTAATGAATGCAAGGTGTAGTGACCTTTCTCCACCACTAGGTTTACAAAGCCACACATTTCCCTTATACCTAGGTGAAATGTACACCCCATTCAACACACATTCACTCACTGTCTCACATATCCCCTCCCTCTTCTCCAGACCGGAGGGCTGGTCATCCAGACTGGAGGGCTGGTCAACAATCCAACAGAGACAGTGAACTCTGGACCAGTCATGGCCCTCATCAGCTTCATCCTCACCACTGTCATAGCCAACATCAGTTTTCTCTTCATCTGAAGCATCCGCACTACCCTGTACCCTCCCAGGCCTATACTCTCTGCGGGCCTCGGGTATCCTGCACGGTTTCATCTTGACCTTAGGGCCGGGCTAATTTTCGACATAGTGGCTTCCGGCTTCCGACCCCTACATTCGACTGAAACTGCACTCATCAAAGTGACCAATGACCTTCTGACAGCAAAACGTAACGGCGACCACTCTCTGCTCATTCTTCTCGACCTTTCTGCAGCTTTCGACACGGTTGACCACCGTCTCCTACTGTCCAGGCTCCACTCTCTAGGTATTAAGGACACTGTTCTCTCCTGGTTCTCCTCCTATCTTTCTGACCGCTCCTTCAGTGTTTCGTTCTCTGGCTCCACTTCATCTCCTCTCCCTCTCACTGTCGGTGTACCCCAGGGCTCAGTCCTTGGCCCCCTTCTCTTCTCTCTCTACACCGCCCCAATTGGACAGACCATCAGCAGATTTGGCTTTCAGTACCATCTTTATGCTGATGACACACAATTATACACGTCATCCCCCGACCTTACCCCCGCTGTACTACAGAACGCCACCGACTGTCTGTCCGCAGTCTCCAACATCATGTCGGCTCTCTATCTGAAACTCAACCTCTCCAAAACTGAACTCCTTCTGCTCCCGCCGTCTACTAACCTCCCTAAATCTGACATTTCCCTCTCAGTGGGCGGCACCATAATAACACCCCGGCAGCAGGCTCGCTGTCTGGGTGTTATGTTTGATACCAATCTCTCCTTCACCTCCCATATACAATCTCTTGCCCGCTCTTGCCGCCTACACCTAAAGAACATCTCTAGAATCCGCCCTTTTCTCACCATGGAAACAACAAAAACCCTCACTGTAGCATTGATCCACTCCCGCCTGGACTACTGTAACGCTCTATTACTTGGCCTCCCCATTACTCGACTATCCCCTCTCCAGTCCATCCTTAATGCAGCAGCCAGGGTTATCCATCTGGCTAATCGGTACTCGGACGCGTCCGCTCTTCGCCAGTCCTTACACTGGCTGCCCATTCATTATAGGATCCAATTCAAAGTACTTGTTCTCACCCACAAAGCTCTCCACACTGCAGCACCCCCCTACATCTCCTCCCTCATTTCTATCTATCGGCCTAACCGACTGCTGCGCTCTGCAAACGACTTTCGACTAACCTCTGCACTAATCCGTACCTCCCACTCCCGACTCCAAGACTTCTCCCGCGCTGCGCCAATCCTCTGGAATGCTCTACCCCAAGAAATTAGGACTATCCACAATTTGCATGGTTTCAGGCGCTCCCTCAAAACACATCTGTTCAGAGCGGCCTATCACATTCACTAATCAAAGTCATTCTATGTGTAAGTGTGTGTGTGTGTGTAGCCCATTCACTATCTCCATCCATCCCTCACTCCCTTAAGATGGCTGGACCATCATTGTAAATGCACCATTGTATATACACACCTGTATTTTGTATCTCCCCCACCTCATTGTAGATTGTAAGCTCTCACGAGCAGGGCCGTCTTATTTTGCTTTAATTACTGTATTGTTAACGTTGTTACTTATGACTTGTGTTCTGAAACTGTTAAACTGTAAAGCGCTGCGGAATATGATGGCGCTATATAAATAAAGATTATTATTATTATTATTAGTGCCTGGCCAGAGAAGTACGACCCGACTCATCAGAACACTTCTGCTGACTCTTCCTCAGAAACTCACGTACCTCCTGTCCCTGGTGCACTGACCATGTGTCACCAACTATCACAGAAGGTATAGGGGGTTTTTCACTTTTCTCCAGTTCCCCACTTTCAGGCTCTTCTGGCAAGACATGCCCAGAAGCCCCACCGTTCGTCCCACACTCTACTTCTTCAGTCACATCTGGTTCACTGTCAGGGCTATACCCTTCATTTTCATTCATATCCTGCTCACTGTCAGTGTCACACAATTCATTTTCACTCACATCCTGCTCACCGTCAGGACTATACAATTTATTTTCATTCACATCTTGATCTGGAACCTTAGTTAACATGTCATCCACAACATTAACTTCACCATCTGGTCCCTCAAGTATGTGACTATGTGACAACCCCAGCACTATACTTCTATATAGTTCAGGTACTAGGAGCTGACTCACGACCTCTCCCTGGACTTCAGTGTCTATGGCAACCTGAGGAAACCTCTCCTCAGAGCCAGGCTCTTGGGAAACCTAATTTAGAACATCTACATTTTCGTGGGCCGTTTTAAGAGAGGGTTCTCGCCACTGCTCACTCTCAAAATTGTCACAGGACACAGGCAAGTCAGGGATACTCGGCTCCCGAGAACCACCATCCTCTTCTCCCAACATCACCTGCAAAGGAATTTCATCACTATCACAGTCATCATTATTATCAACATCATTATCATGACTATGATCAGTATTATCATCACTATCATGATCATCATCACTATCATTATCAGCATCAGCATCATTATCATGGTCATCATCATTATCATGATCATCATCATCATTATCATGGTCATCATCATTATCATGATCATCATCATCATCACATAAATTTAACGTCCCACTAGCATTGTGTTCCGCCCCTCGGGACTGCGCACCCTCAATAGGAGCTTCATCACACTGTCCAACAGAATCATTTTTCCCCCAGAGATCCTTAGATCGGGGAAAGTCATTACCCAATATGACGGGGTGCACCAGGGTCTTCACTACCCCCACTTCATATGAAACCTCCCCGAGTTTGGGGACCAAGTCCACGGCAATCTCTGGGTAGACTTTGGTGTCTCCATGGATGCACACCACACTCAGGTGCTTATCAGGGATGAAGTCCCTATCAATCAGGCTGTCACATACGGAAGTCACTGGACTCTCTGAGTCCAAGAGGGCCTGTGCTGGGCAGTCATTTACAACCACCGGGGACCCCTGTGGTCCAGTCTCTTCGGCCGAGGTGGACACACACACAGGTTCTGCGCAGGGAGAGAGGGATCTGCCAACATCACAACACATAGGCTCCCCCTCTATTGGACAGTTGGCTGCAATTTCACGACATCTCCAACCCTGTCCATCACACTTTTCCACCCACATGTCCCCTCGGGCCTGAACCCGCTTATCAACATACCCCATGTCCCCAACAGCTGGAACGCTCTTACCGGGAGAGTTCAGCGTCCGGGAACTCTGAAGTGACGACCTCTCAGACGGCTGTACCTCAGGAGGACATGCTCGGGTGTAGCGGTTCACTATCACCTTTTCAACTCCATAATCAGGTTTGCTGACTGCAGACTCCCAACTGTATCTCCAGTCACGAACTCCCCTGGCACGGGCTGTCACCGTAACACCCAGCCGGACAAGAATCCCCACTTTCATCTTAGCATAGTCTTGGCGGTCCCGCTCGCTCAGGTCAGCATATGCCCTTTGGGGCTCTCCAATCAGATAGGGTGCGACCATCATGGCCCATTCAGATAGGGGCAGATTCTCCTTCTCTGCCAGTCTCTCAAATCTAGTAAGATATACCTCCACATCATCACGAGGTGTCATCTTTTTCAGGGACCGTCTTACCGCCTTCTTTACAGCGGACAAGTCAGGCGACTTTGCAACATTACTTTGGGACGATGCACCACAAGCCCCTGCAGTGCTGCAACCTGCTCAAAAAACAACCGGTTATTCTCCTGCTGCTGCTGCAGGATTTGCTGCTGGTACTGCTGCATTTGCCGCTGGTACTGCAGGCGCTGCTGCTCCATGCTCTGTTGCATGCTTCGCTGGGCCTGTACCAGGTACTCAATGAGCTCCTTCACACGGCCGGACTTATCTGTCTCAACCACGGCAGTTTTATGTTGCACATTAACTTGCGCCATTTGTTCAAACAGCGCCTCCATGCTGTCATCCATGCTGTCAGACTTCTCTGTCTTCACAACGGCAGTCTTCACTCAAGACATACACACACTCTACAGTCTTTTCCATAGAAAAATTCAGCTCTGCTGTGCAGACACTTTTTTTTTTTTCTTTGCAAAGTCTATTAGGGCTCCTGTCTCTTTAAGACTGCTCCACAGACTTTTCTTTTGCTGCTGCACATTCCACAGTCATTTTCACAACAAGTTCAGCTTTGCTGTGCATACATTTTCTCTCTGCAGACCCTATCAGGGCCACTGTCTCTCCAAGACTGCTCCAAACAGACGTTTCTGCTGACACACTTTTTTTTTTTTTTTCTGCTGCTATTTCAACAGACTTCACCTTTATTGCTGTCTCTAAGCCTCTGTGCTGCATGCACACTCCAGCACTAACTGTATCCGCCACTGCGCTGCCCCAGCATTCTCCGCCAATTGTGACATTCCAGGGGGTTTTAGCTCTAGGATCGCTGTCTGGGTAGACAGAATGGCATGAAAACAGTTCATTCAGACAGCAGTTCTGGTGCAAAACTGGCCGCAACCAGCTTTATTAAAGTCCACAGCAAACAGATAAAACAAAGCATAAACAGAAAACCTGGGCTTGTCTAGCCACTAATTACACTTAGATAGATGTCCCTCTCTATCCGTGACCCAGACTCTACCAGTCTGTGCCCAAAACAACACATATCACATATGTTACCAGTTTGGAGCTTCACAGATACTCCTCCTTGTGTCTGAAGGCACCTTCCATGTCCAGACTTGAGAGAGATCCACTCCTATTCAGCCGCTATTCACACGGATTCGCACTGAGACTACTCCTGTGTCCGGGGTACTTCCTGCACCCAGACTGAGATAGCTCAAACTCCTGGAGACGCTTCTTGTGCCGGGACACCCTCCTGTGTCCAGACTGAGCGTGCTTCCCAATCCTGGAGACTGCTTCCTTGTGCCGGGACACCTCTCTGTGTCCAGACTAAAGACAGCTCCCAATCCTGGAGACTGCTTCCTTGTGCCAGGACACCTCCCTGTGTCCAGGCTAAAGACAGCTCCCAATCCTGGAGACTGCTTCCTTGTGCCAGGACACCTCCCTGTGTCCGGGCTAAAGACAGCTCTAACACTTTGAGACTGCTTCCTTGTGCCAGGACACCTCCCTGTGTCCGGGCTAAAGACAGCTCCCACATTGTGTT
The DNA here is from genome assembly GCA_033576555.1 of Oophaga sylvatica. Lineage (NCBI taxonomy): Eukaryota > Metazoa > Chordata > Amphibia > Anura > Dendrobatidae > Oophaga > Oophaga sylvatica. The sequence goes on along the minus strand of JARQOD010007569.1, from coordinate 6,862 downwards.
TGCAGACACCTACTTCTGGTCTCCTAATTAAGACCTGAGTAGTTTCAGGCCTGAGCTGCAAGTGTGTAATGAATGCAAGGTGTAGTGACCTTTCTCCACCACTAGGTTTACAAAGCCACACATTTCCCTTATACCTAGGTGAAATGTACACCCCATTCAACACACATTCACTCACTGTCTCACAGTATGTTCTGTATGTTATGTGTTGTATGTTATATGTATGTTCTGTATGTTATGTGTTATATGTATGTTCTGTATGTTATGTGTTATATGTTATATGTTTGTTCTGTATGTTATGTGTTGTATGTATGTTATATGTTTGTTATGTGTTGTATGTTATATGTATGTTCTGTATGTTATGTGTTATATGTATGTTCTGTATGTTATGTGTTATATTTATGCTATATGTATGTTATGTGTTGTATGTTATATGTATGTTTTGTATGTTATGTGTTATATGTATGTTCTGTATGTTATGAAGGCATAAATTGAAGGCATACTGAACCAGCATGGCTACCACAGCATCTTGCAGCAGCATGCTATTCCATCCAGTTTGCGTTTAGTTGGACCATCATTTATTTTTCAACAGGACAATGATGCCAAACACACCTCCAGACTGTGTAAGGGCTATTTGACCAAGAAGGAGAGTGATGGGGTGCTACGCCAGAGGACCTGGCCTCCACAGTCATTAGACCTGAACCCAATCGAGATGGTTTGGGGTGAGCTGGACCGCTCATCGCTTCAATTTTGAATAAATCCCCAACAGTGTCACCAGCAAAGCACCCCACACCATCACACCACCTCCTCCATGCTTCACGGTGGGAACCAGGCATGTAGAGTCTATCCGTTCACCTTTTCTGCATGCAAAGCAGTAATCAAAGCAAAAGGTGGCTACTTTGAAGAACCTAGAATATAAGACATATTTTCAGTTGTTTCACACTTTTTTGTAAAGTGTAATGTATAATTCCACATGTGTTAATTCATAGTTTTGATGCCTTCAGTGTGAATGTACAATTTTCATATTTATGAAAATACAGAAAAATCTTTGAATGAGAAGGTGTGTCCAAACTTTTGGTCTGTACTGTATGTACTGTATGTTATATGTTATATGTATGTTTTGTGTTGTATGTTATATGTATGTTCTGTATGTTATGTGTTATATGTATGTTATATGTATGTTACGTGTTGTATGTTATATGTATGTTACGTGTTGTATGTTATATGTATGTTCTGTGTTATATGCATGTTATGTATTATGTGTTATGTGTTGTATGTTCTGTATGTTGTGCATGTAATGTATGTTTTTTTTTACATTCAACACATTAGCCGGATGATGGGACTACTACTGTCCCATCATTGGCTAATGTGTCACTCACTGACAGTGTAGTAGGCATAGCCGGATGGGACTTTTATTCCCATCGGACGATGCATGCATACACACACACACACACACACACACACATACACACACACACAGCCTCGCACACACACACATAGCAAAGCCGGACGGCACCGCTCAGCCTGCCGGCTCTGCCAATGAGCGGTGCCGCATGGCGGTGGATTTGAATCCCATGCCGCTAATTGGCTGACCCGGCGGGCGGCTCAGCCAATGAGCGCTGCGCCGCTCAAATCCACTCCGGCACCGCTCTTTGGCTGAGCCGCCCGCTGGCTCTGAAAATGGGCACTGTAGGTGTGTTTACTGTCCTCCACTCTCTGCCGACTTTGCTTCCCCATTGACTTGCATTGGGTTTCGTGTTTCGGCCGAACCACCGACTTTTCACGATAGTCGGCCGATTTCACTCGACCCGACTTTTGCGAAAGTCGGGTTTCATGAAACCCGACCTGACCCGAAAAAAGGGAAAGTCGCTCATCTCTAATGGTACTGTATCAGAAGCGTACAGCTGTATACGGTGAAGAGGAAAATTATAAATCTTTGTATATATTTCCGGAGTCACACACAGATACTCTCAGGCTCAGTATGGATTAGACCAGAATATAAAAAGCAGAAAAAGAGTACTGTATCAGAAGATACCAGGTGTATACAGTGTAGGGGAAAATTTAAATCTCCGTATATATTTCCGGAGTGACACACAGACGCTCAATCAGTATGGATTTGAGCGTAATACAAAAAGCAGAAAAACGTTACTGTATCACAAGCGTACAGCTCTATACAGTCTAGGGGTAATTGTAAATCTCCGTATATATTTCCGGAGTCAGACACAGACGCTCACAGGCTCAGTATGGATTAGACAAGAATATAAAAAGCAGAAAAAGGGTACTGTATCACAAGCTACCAGGTGTATACAGTGTAGGGGTAATTGTAAATCTCCGTACATATTTCCGGAGTCAGAAACAGACGCTCACAGGCTCAGTATGGATTAGACAAGAATATAAAAAGCATAAAAAGGGGACTGTGTATACAGTCTAGGGGTAATTGCAAATCTCCGTATATATTTCCGGAGTCACACACAGATAGTCAGCATGTATTTGTCCGTGAGACCAGCCAGTACATGGTAGTGTGTGAGAAGCGTACAGCTCTATATGGTGTGGGAAAATGAAAAAATTAACGCGAAAAATTAATGTGATCTCTGCGTGGGACGAGGTGTCCACCGCAAGTCTGGACACCGCGTCCCACGCAGAGATCACATTCACCGCCGGACTTTATCCCACAGGATATCGGCTCAATATAGACATTTGGCTTCATTCTTATCTACCATCACTGGCTGTGTCCAGCTTCTCCTTTTCCCATTGTGGATTAACCCTTTATGCAGTAGTTTTTGTGACTGATGAAGGTCCATGATTAAGGACCGAAACGTTTCGCTACTACTGTGAATAAAAACCTTATATTTCATACACATAAGTTGAGTGCCGAGTTCATTTCATATTTTATAGACACTATGACGCCCCCCAAAGCAAGCCAATCACTGCAATGCCCTTCTCTAAGATGGTGGTGGACGCTGCCCATGTCATCTCGTTGCCCACAGTGTACGTCCTTGCTCATTGGCTGAAAAAAGGCGCCTGCAAGCATTATGGGAAAACCGACTTTGGCGCTCGAGTCGACGACCGCATGGCCGACTTAACACTATGGTCAGGTTTCGCTCGGCGAAACCCAGCTTTGGCAAAAGTCGGCAACTTCTGAATCTGACCGACCTGTTTCGCTCAACTCTAGTGGTTATTAATGGAGCACACTTGCACTGGGTCACGGTTAGCAGTGGGGTACCACAGGGGTCAGTATTGGGGCCGCTTCTCTTTAACATATTTATTAATGACCTTGTAGGGGGCATATAGAGTAGTATTTCAATATTTGCAGATGACACTAAACTCTGCAGGGTAATAAATACAGAGGAGGATAATTTTATATTACAGGAGGATTTGTGTAAACTAGAAGCTTGGGCTGATAAATGGCAAATGAGCTTTAATGGGGATAAATGTAAGGTCATGCACTTGGGTAGAACAAACAAGATGTATAAATATGTGCTTAATTGTAAAACACTGGGCAAAACTGTCACTGAAAAAGACTTGGGTGTATGGGTGGACAACAAACTCACATTTAGTGGCCAGTGTCAGGCAGCTGCTGCAAAGGCAAATAAAATAATGGGATGCATTAAAAGAGGCATAGATGCTCATGAGGAGAACATAATTTTACCTCTATACAAGTCACTAGTGTGACCACACTTAGAATACTGTGTACAGTTCTGGTCTCCGGTGTATAAGAAAGACATAGCTGAACTAGAGCGGGTGCAGAGGAGAGCGACCAAGGTTATTAGAGAACTGGGGGGTCTGCAATACCAAGACAGGTTATTACACTTGGGGTTTTTTTGTTTGGAAAAACGAAGGCTTAGGGGTGATCTTATTACAATGTATAAATATATCAGGGGACAGTACAAAGACCTTTCTAATGATCTTTTTACTCTTAGACCTGAGACGGGGACAAGGGGGCATCCTCTACGTCTGGATGAAAGAAGGTTTAGTCATAATCACAGATGCAGATTCTTTACTGTAAGAGCAGTGAGACTATGGAACTCTCTGGCGTCTAATGTTGTATTGAGTGATTCCCTATTAAATTTAAGAAGGGACTGGATGCCTTTCTAGAAAAGTATAATATTACAGGCTATATTCACTAGTTTCCTAGATATTGCGTTGATCCAGGGAGCTAGTCTGATTGCCGTATGTGGAGTCGGGAAGGAATTTTTTCCCCCAATGTGAAGCTTACTGTTTGCCACATGGGTTTTTTTTTGCCTTCCTCTGGATTAACATGTTAGGGCAGGTTAGGGCAGGTTAGGATAGGATATGGGTTGAACTAGGTGGACTTAAAGTCTTCTTTCAACCTTAATAACTATGTTACTATGTTACATTAAATCTAAACGCCCCCCCCATTCACTTACAGGAGCACTTATCACCAATATGCCCCTCTGCAGCGCGGGTGAGTGATGTGAGAAGCGTGATCACATGACCTGATCATGCTTCTGGCGCCGCTCTAACCCGGCGGACAGAGCTTCAATTGTACTCGTGCCTGTAAAATATGAATGCAATTGATCACTGGGAGCCGGCGCACTGCAGTGTCTCTGTATCTGCTGTCAGCTTAACAGGCGGCACAGAGAACGGCTGACTCCCAGTCCAGGAATGGCAAAATGCCGCCACTGTGGGAGACACTGCGGACCGGCGCATTTGGCAGCCCGACTGCGCCCCCAAATACACCGCTGCTTTAAAGAGGGTCTTCTATCTCCCTCATGATTAAGCATGTGCATGTTTTTTCAATAGGTGGAGGAGAATAAGTTTTTTCTAGACTCATCTGGCAGTTACTTGTCTACTGTAATTCGGCATGTTGAAAACCACCATTACATAGAAACATGTATATCTCCATTTATACTTTATTCCACAGAGGAATGTCTGTGTGCCATCAGACAGCCTCAGTGTTGTATGAATTAAGCCTTTTATAGGTTGTCCAACACAACGACTTGATTTACACAAGGCGCCTTTTATTTAGATAGAAAATGTTGCTGTCAGATGTCACTTTAAAATCAATAGCAAATTACTGAAGTCTGTTTCTCTAGTTATAGCATTTTTTTGGCCTTTTCCTGTAGGCTTTCTGTATAACATTGCGTCTCAAACTGTGACACTGACCTCATCAGTGAGGATCCAGCTAGTTGTTGGTGAGGAGGCATATGCTGCATAGTCCTTCTTAGGTTGTGTGCACACGTCGTGTTTTTGCCGCTTGGATTTGTCACAAAGCCTGAAGGGAATCCTGATGCCAGCAAAGTGAATGAGAATCCTGAAGTGTCACATGCTGCTTATTTGTGATTTGCAGATGTAGTGCAGATTCAAATTTACTGCATGTGAATTCTTTCAGCATTTTTAGACCCATTCACTTCAATGACGTGAATAAAGAACACTATAAAAACGCAGGTCTAAAAATAATTGCAGATTTATTGATTATTTGCTACTTTTTTTAACCATTTTTCCTGCCTTATTTGCATGTGTTTTCAGACAGCAGTGAATGTTGTAGAGATAGATAATAATACCCTATTTGGCCTCAGAGTCAATCTCAGTCATGTACCCATGGGGGACTTTCCTATGGTAACTATAACTATGATCCTGCATTGTTTTCAGGTGTATTAAATACATTAATGGTTGCGTGTGGTTGTTACTTGATTTTGCACATTGGTCTGCTCATTTGTTTGCACTGGCTTAGTTCTCCTTTTGTGGGACTCCCATAGTGTCACACCTTGTAGCATTATTTGCACACACCCTGTTTACTTTCTTTTGTATTTATATAACATGGTATATCTATTTACTCTATGCATCACACTACCATCCATTATTTAAATGTTATTTATATTCCATGTGTGTATACCTTTCCATCTCATATTTAAAACCAATGTGGTGGTCTGATTAAGAGGTTTTCAGGTATATATGGATGGTATTTTCTTGTAAATTTTAGTTACTATTGACAACAATGTTTTTGTATTGTGCCTTTGGTCTGTTTTTTCCATCCTACACATTGCCCTATTTTATCTTTTTAAATGGTTATGTATATTCCTTTTGAATTAATGTACCAACAAAGGATTTTTACATTAATCATTGGAGAAGAGAGTCTCTTTTTTTCTGTCAGATCTATAGAGACCAATAATGGATAGATAGACCTTTAGATAGTGTAAGAGGGTCACTGGTAATATACTGGAGGGCAGATATGTTTCACTGAGGTTATTAGCTTCAGTGATATATACCTGTAAGTTTCTCCAGCATGTTTTGTGCTGAGAGGGGTTAATCGGCTATGACAGGACCAAGTTTATTGTGAACAGCTAAAGAGTTGGGTGGGAGGGCTGGTCACCATATCTCCACCTTAGGGTGTGGCCCAGGAGTTAAAAGTGAAGACTCTGGATTTAATGATTGTTATGTGTGCTCCGAAGGAGAAGTGACCTAAAGAGCTTGGCTCTTGCTTAAAAGAGCTGAACCCTGATTTCTGGAGCACGCAGATCTTGCAGATATATGAACGGTAATGTGTGTGTTTATTTAGTCTAATAAGGCTGAATATGTCATTTTAGTTTTAGACTGGTTTATGAGGCATGTTAATAAACCAGCTGAAGATTTAAACAAAAAGCAATCCTTTGACTACCTCGTTAAGCAGCCCAGTGAGCTGATCCACTACAGTTGGTGGAGAATGTGGGCAAGTTTCCCAGGAAGCAAGTGTGATAGCTGTGGACAAACTACAGTACATATCCTGGGTGAAAGTGACGCGCACCACATGTGGGTACCAGAGCTATGGGGTACTCGGCACCGAGCCCATGGAAGTCTATGGGGGATGTCACTGGCAGCAGAGCTCGGTCCGTGGCCCTGGGCGGTCATGCAATGGGGGATATTT
>JARQOD010007568.1:0-38779 GCA_033576555.1 Oophaga sylvatica | reverse complement strand
TGTGTGTGGGCTCCACATGCCTGTATGACCTCCCTGTGCCTGTATGACCTCTCTACAAGGCCTGGGCATGCTCCTGATGAGGTTGCGGATGTTCTCCTGAGGGATCTCCTCCCAGACCTGGACTAAAGCATCTGGCAACTCCTGGACAGTCTGTGGTGCAGCGTGACGTTGGTGGATGGAGTGAGACATGATGTCCCAGATGTGCTCAATCAGATTCAGGTCTGGGGAACGGGTGGCCCAGTCCATAGCTTCAATGCCTTCATCTTGCAGGAACTGCTGACACACTCCAGCCACATGAGGTCTGGCATTGTCCTGCATTAGGAGGAACCCAGGGCCAACCGCACCAGCATATGGTCTCACAAGGGGTCTGAGGATCTCATCTCGGTACCTAATGGCAGTCAGGCTACCTCTGGTGAGCACATGGAGGGGTGTGTGGCCCTCCAAAGAAATGCCACCCCACACCATTACTGACTCACTGCCAAACCGGTCATGCTGATGGATGTTGCAGGCAGCAGATTGCTCTCCACGGCATCTCCAGACTGTCACGTGCTCAGTGTGAACCTGCTCCCTGCAACATCCTTCAGCATGACCGGATTGGCAGTGGGTCATTAATGGTGTGGGGTGGCATTTCTTTGGAGGGCCACACAGCCATTATGGGGGATCTAAGGGTGAAATGAGATCAGTGGACCAAAGACATTTAACCCTTGAAAAAAACCTGTTACTTATTCAAACCTGTGAAAATTGGCTGTTTGCCCATTTTGATGCCAATTCTGATGCCCAGAACCCATTTGGGCCAGGCTGGAGGGACCTGGGTTTGATGCAGAGCATCACTATCTGTGTACTCATAGTGTGAGATCAGTGCCCCAAAGTCATTTAACCCCTTAAAAACAACTGTTACTTGCTCAAATCTGTGAAAATTATCTGTTTGCCTAATTTGATGCCAATTCTGATGCCCAGAACCCATTTGGGCCAGGCAGAAGGGACCTGTGTTTGATGCGGGGCATCAGTATCTGTATATTCTTAGTGTGAGATCAGTGGCCTAAAGTCATTTAACCCCTTAAAAACATCTGTTACTTATTCAAATCTGTGAAAATTGGCTGTTTGCCCACTTTGATGCTAATTCTGATGCCCAGAACCCATTTGGGCCAGGCTGGAGGGACCTGTGTTTGATGCGGGGCATCAGTATCTGTATATTCTTAGTGTGAGATCAGTGGCCCAAAGTCATTTAACCCCTTAAAAACATCTGTTACTTATTAAAATCTGTGAAAATTGGCTGTTTGCCCACTTTGATGCCAATTCTGATGCCCAGAACCCATTTGGGCCAGGCAGGAGGGACCTGGGTTTGATGCGGGGCATCACTATCTGTGTATACTTAGTGTGAGATCAGTGGCCCAAAGTCATTTCACCCCTTAAAAACATCTGTTACTTATTCAAATCTGTGAAAATTGGCAGTTTGCCCACTTTGATGCCAATTCTGATGACCAGAACCCATTTGGGCCAGGCAGGAGGGACCTGGGTTTAATGCGGGGCATCAGTATCTGTGTATTCTTAGTGTGAGATCAGTGGCCCAAAGTCATTTAACCCCTTAAAAACATCTGTTACTTATTCAAACCTGTGAAAATCGACTGTGTGCCCACTTTGATACCAATTCTGATGCCCAGAACCCATTTGGGCCAGGCTGGAGAGACTTGTTTTTAATGTGGGGCGCCCTGTTATATATGTCTGCAGTGTCATATGAGTGGCCCAAAGTCATTTAACCCTTTCATTAACGCCCTCTGGTGCCCACTTTGATGCCCATTTTTGTGCCAATTTTATAATTTTTGGTGCAGATTTTAAATGTGTTCACATCAGGGCTCCTCGCTGCAGTGTTTTTTATTATTTTGATGCTTATTTTTTGTTGTTAAACCTATAAAAAACAGAAAAGAAAAATTTGCCGAACAAGAAACTGACGAATAAGAAACCAACTTCAGCCTCGTTTTGTTGTATTCTCTGTAGTCGAGTCCTGGCTGGAGGAGTTGTCATGTTGGTCTGGGACCAGATGGAAAAGACATGAAAAGTGAACGATTCCATCAGAAAGAACGTCAGCGGTAAGTCGTTATCTGTAACTCTGCCATGATCTCTTATATGTTCTGTAGGACTGTTATTATTTACCACTGACCATATGGCGGTGATATCAATATTGGTCTTTTTCTATATAGATTATTTTTGGCAACAGCGCGGTTATTTGCTGAGGTTCTCTGGTTAGGGGCCCAATCAAAAGTTTCCCCCCCTAAACCAAAACCCTAGCTACTCCTCTGACGAGGTGGATGTAGCAGTGCTGTGTGTGTACGGGGCGTACGAAACGGAGCCATGTGTGTACGAAGTGTACGGAGCTGAGCCGCTCAGCTCCGTACACACAGGGATCCGTGCTTGAGTTGTGTGTGTACAGAGCGGAGCAAGCCATGTGTGTACGGGGTGTATGGAGCGGAGCAGCATGTGTACGGAGCGGAACCGCACGTGTATGAGGTTTACGGAGTGGAGCCATGTGTTTACAAGGTGTACTACTTATACAGAACTTTAACAAATATAAAAGATGGATTTTGGTAAGAACTTACCTGTAAAATCCTTTTCAGCGAAGGAAGGAAAGGAGACACACTAGTCATAACTAGTGGGTAGGCGGAGCCCAGATAGGATTGACACCTCAGATTAAAAAGAGTGTTGACCGGCCCCTCCAGCTCGGGCTCCTCCTACTCAGCTCTCCAGTCGTACACAAGCTTAAGAAAGAGCAATATCACCAGCGGAGCAACATAACCCCTTCTGAAGGACTTCAGAGAAAAAACACAAGAATACAGGTTATGCATGCATTTGGCAAAAAAAAACACACAGTTCCAGGTACTACTCACTGGACCTGACCACTGCGATGAGCTGGCAATGCTGGAACAGAGCCTTAGCGCGTCGACCTCAGCCCAGATAATCGCTATCAGAGGAGGGTCACGCCGCATCTGCAAATACAGCAACACACTTCTGCCATGGGAGGGAGCTGTGTCTCCTTTCCTTCCTTCGCTGAAAAGGATTTTACAGGTAAGTTCTTACCAAAATCCGTCTTTCAGCAGCAGAACGGAAGGAAAGGAGACACACTAGTCATAACTAGTGGGACGTCCCAAAGCAGTCCAAAAATTAGGGTGGGAAAAAAACCAAAATAGGCAGAATCCCAACAACCTAGATAAATGCGCAACAGGCGCCAAATACAAGTTAACTAGGACTTTAAATTACGGCCGCCTGCAGGACCCTACGTCCTAAGGCCGCATCAGCGGAAGCACTGACGTCCACCTTATAAAACTTTATAAACGTGTGGACGGAACGCCAGGTCGCCGCTCGGCAGAGCTGAGCTGCCGAGGCCCCTTGATGAAAGGCCCACGAGGAAGCCACAGCCCTCGTGGAGTGAGCTCGAATCTTAATCGGGCAAGGTTCGCTTTTAAGTCGGTAAGCCTCCAAAATGGCCGACCGAATCCAACGAGCTATGGAGTCCTTGGAAGCTCGTTGACCACGCCGACGACCTGCTGGAATCACAAACAGAGAGTCTGACTTCCGAAAACTTTGAGTAACAGACAAATAGAACTTCAAGGCCCGCACTAAATCCAATGTGTGCAAGGCCCGTTCCTTTGCATTCCTCGGGCCCGGGCAAAGCGAGGGCAACACAATATCCTGGTTAACATGAAATTGCGACACCACCTTAGGTAGAAAGTCGCCCCGTGTGCGAGGCACTACTCGATCCGGGTAAAACTCCAGGAAGGGAGGCGAGCAGGAAAGAGCCGCCAACTCAGAAACCCTTCTCAAAGAGGTGACCGCCACTAGGAAGGCAACCTTCCAAGGAAGTAAAGAAAGGCTAGCAGAGTCCATAGGCTCAAAAGGCCCATGCTGAAGAGCCTCCAAGACAAGGTTGAGCCGCCAAGGAGACACAGGCGTCTTCCGCAGCGGAAACTGACGGGTTACTCCGCGAAAAAAAGGCACGCACGTCCCTACGCGAGGCGATAGCCTTCCGAAACAGCAAGGACAGAGCAGAAACCTGACCCTTCAGAGTGCTAACTGCCAAACCCTTGTCCAGCCCGTACTGCAGAAATGCCAACAAATTGGGAATGGAAAAAAAAATCCTCGGGTTCCTTGAAGAACCCGAACACCACGAAAGGAAGGCTTCCCAAGTTTTGTGATAAATCTTAGTAGTAGCCGGACCTCTGGCAGCTCGCAGAGTGGCAATGACTTCGGCTGAGAAACCTCTACGGGTCAATATTTCGGTCTCAAGAGCCACGCCGTCAAACGCAGAGACTTCAAGTCCGGATGACGAACGGGCCCCTGGGTTAACAGGTCCGGGCGAAGAGGAAGTGGGAATGGAGGTGCTGCCAAAAGCGACACCAGTGTCGAGAACCACGTTCTTCTTGGCCAATCTGGGGCTATCAACATAGCCGGGATTCTCTCCAGTCTGATCCGACGCAGTACCAGAGGAAGCAAAGATATCGGCGGAAACACATATATTAGCTCGAATTGGTCCCACGGAGCCACCAGAGCATCCACCGCCACAGCCTTCGGGTCCTTGTACCTGGACATGAAGGTCGGTAACTTGGCATTGAACCTGGATGCCATCAAATCCACTTGGGGAGTTCCCCAACGGGAGCACAGCAGTGCAAAAAATTTCCGGATGAAGACTCCATTCTCCGGGATCCATCTTCTCGCGACTGAGGAAGTCCACCGTGATATTCCGAACCCCTGGAATGTGAATCGCAGAGATGGCTGGCACTCTGGTCTCGGCCCAAATCAGGATCCGAGACACCTCCACCATGAACCTGGAACTCCTCGTCCCGTCTTGGTGGTTGATATACGCGACCGCCGTCGCGTTGTCTGTCTGCACTCGGACTGGCAGACCGCTCAAAGGGACCGTCCAGTGTTGGAGGCAAAGGAAAATTGCCCTCAATTCCAGGATGTTGATCGGTAGAACAGACTCTTCTGATGACCATACTCCCTGAATCCAGGGATCGTTCCCGACACCCCCCCAGCCCGTCAGGCTGGCATCGGTGGTTATGACCGACCACCTCGGGGGGAAAAAAGACTTCCCCATGGGATAACGCTCCTGGACGTAACCACCATACTAGAGATTCTCGCACCCTGTGAGATTGACACTGCAATCCAGCGAAGCCTGCGATCGATCCCAATGACTCAGAATGAGCCTTTGGAGGGCCCTGGAATGAAACTGGGCAAATGGAAGTGCCTCCATGAACGCCACCATCAAACCCAGAAGGCGCATACACTTCCGAAGGGACATTGCTGTCGAAGACTTCATAATCTTCGAAGGAGACATGCCCGCTTGTCTGGAGGTAGGGACACCACTGCCCGTACCGTGTCGAAATGCATCCCCAAAAACAGGATTGACTGCGACGGTTCCAGAGACGACTTCTCCCAATTGACCAGTCACCCAAAGTCCTCCAGGAGCTGAAGGGATAGATTGCGAGCAGTCACCGCCTCCTTCTTTGAGGACGTCACAATCAAAAGGTCGTCCAGATAGGGAAGAATCAAAACCCCTGTCTTCGAAGAAATGCCATGAGAGGCGCCAGAATTTTTGTAAAAACTCTGAGCGCTGAGGCCAACCCGAATGGCAGAGCCACAAACTGGTAATGGTCCTGACCTATGGCAAAACGAAGGAAGCGTTGGTGAGCCCTTCCGATTGGAAAGTGCAAATAAGCGTCGCGAATGTCAATTGACACCAAAAGTCGTTCTGCGACAGGGCCGCCACAACGAAGCGAAGCGACTTCATGCGGAATTTCCGGGCGTGGACATGCCGATTCAATCTTTTGAGATCCAGAATGGGCCGAAATTTGTCCTCTTTTTTGGGGACCACAAAGAGGTTAAAATATAACCCTCTTCCCCGGCCCTCCGGCGGAATCGGCACCACCACACCTTTCTGCAGAAGGGAATCTACCTCCCGCAATAGAGCGGCAAAAAAGCTCGGGCTCTGACGGAACGCGAGATTGACAAAAAAACTGTCTGGGGGTCGAGAAAGAAACTCTATGAAGTAGCCTGCCGACACAACCTGTGTCACCCAGGCGTCCGACACGCGGGAAGCCCAAGTCGGTTTGAATTGGAGTAAACGACCCCCCCACTCGAGAGCGCTTGAGTGAGACCCTGACATCAGTCCGTCTTAGCGGGCTTTTTGTCTTAACGGAAGTTCTGTTTCCAGGGAATTTTTTTTTTTTTTTTTTTAAAAAGAGACGACCCGAACCCCCAGAGGGCTGACCGAATCATCCCCTGGACCGAAAGGACCGCCGACAATTACCGGTACTAGTCCTGCCAGACGCAGAAGTCACAGCTCTGCGCTGCGGTAAAGCCGTTTCTTTGCCTTTGCCTTGGCAATCAGCTCCGTGCGGTCAGATCCAAATAGCTGACCACCTTGTAAGCTAAAGATAGCAAAACCTGCTTGGAAACCGCGTCCCCGGTCCACTGTCTAAGCCACAGTGCTCTTCTGACTGTGACTGCCGAGGATTGCGCCCTGGATAGCAGTGACGCAGTATCCTCCAACAAATTGAAAAGCCCATCTACCTCGATAGAGGGGATCCATCTTGCCACGCCGTCCATAGACGGTCCAACCGGCTCAGGGAAGCTTTACAAGCACACATGGACTCTAGTACTGAATCCATGACCCGCGGCCTCGTAGATGGATTTTGCTGCCATCTACGTTTTTCTGTCCAGCGGGTCCTGCAGACTCGCCTTCCCTTTAACAGGAGGATTTTGCTAAGCTGGGATAAAGGGACATCCACTTCAGGAGAAGGAATCCAATTATCAATCAACTCCGTAGAATACGGATACAGTGTCTCAATTATCTGGACACAGGCGCTCCTTCTCCACTGCCCATTAAGCTCATCCAGTGATGGTAAAGCTGATCGCGACTGCATCCGGGCAGACTTACCAGGACGTCCAGTTACCTCCTCCGGTAACTGTAACGCCTCCAATAAAAGTCTCTTTACGGCTCAAAAGAGAGGCAGACTGTCCTTGCCGATCCTCCTTGTCCGAATCGGACATTTTCGTTACGCGGGAAGGAAGGTACCGGCTTGTGTCGCTTCCTGCCATGAGAGGATCCAGTCAGACAGGCCATCAATAGAAACTAGCGAGGGCCTCCATTTTTACACCACTGGAACCTCCGACCGCTGCGCTTGACGCCGTCGAGGTCTGCGTGTCAGATACGCGAGACTGATCCTGTAGCGGATCTGGGAGACGGTCTCTGACTACAGTATATGGCAGGTTAAACCTGTCAGTAATTAGAAAGTGTGTTTCTTAAAGAAAAAACGAACGCTGAAGGGTTAAAGCTCTTAAAGAGAGCTACCCCAGCTGTCCCCCATTAAGAGTTAACCGCCTAAGAAGGGGTTAAAGTAGCAGACTCCCCATGATAATGAAAAGGGTGTGCGTCCCAAGTGCCTCTTATAAGGCAGCAGCTGCAGGTAGCTATGCCACACTAACAAGAAACGTTCAACGAGATCGCAAAAAAAAAAAATGCGCTTATATATCGCAATGACCGCCAAATTCGTAAAGGGGATCGCTAACCGCTTATGCGTCGTCAATGAGATCGCCCAGATTGGCAGCTACTAGCGACATTAAAACAATCACACAAACGATCGCATTAGTATGCGTCGTTATCGGATCGTTAGCGGGAACGTATAGTGGCATTAATGTCGCAGACTCCCCACAACCTCTTTATTATTATTGAAAAGAGTGTGCGAGCCCCTTATGCAATAACAGCTGCAGGACAGGCTGTTGCGCTGTGGGGGTGAGGGGGTTAAGCTTCTGCCCGGGCAGGTAGAAGCGACTCACCCAGCTGGTCACGGTGTAGCGATTGCCGGGAGGGGAGGAGAGAGAAAGGCCCGAGGAAGCTTTCAGCCTGCTTCAGTAATGGCCGCCGCGCTGTGCCTCCGATGTGCTCCTGAGAGAAGCCGGAAATGGAGACAGCAGTAAAGCGCGCGCTCAGAGCGGCGCGAAAATTAAAATAAAAAGGCGCGCATCCTCTCTCCTATGTCCTGCAGGCATTAACCTGCGGACAAAAAAACACCAGTCACCGGCATACTGTAACAGCGACTGCCGCAGCAGTCGCTGAATCACTCACACACATTAATAAAAAAGGAAATTAGACCTACCGGTAATTCTATTTCCAGGCAGTCCCTCAGGACAGCACCATGGAGGACGTCCTCCCTTGACCTATAGCGGGACAGGATCACAGAGAGGTTAAAAGGCCCCTCCCACCTCCACCCTCCAGTGTTTTTTCAAAGTACCACCGAAGGATGGCAGGAAATGGTCTAAACGCGCCCTTACAAACGCGTATGTAAGAAACCATTGAACAACTTCTTCTTTATCTCTAGCCTTGGCAACTCGACGGACCATCCGCCGAAGATTGATCCCTTGCAATCCTAAAGAGAAACATAAGGGAGGGAATTAAGGGTGCTGTCCTGAGGGACTACCTGGAAATAGAATTACCGGTAGGTCTAATTTCCTTTTCCCATTACGTCCCTCAGGACAGTGTGTAGCCCTGGTACACAATACCAGGAGGATGAGTGGAGAGGTAACAGTTAAGGTCTCTTCATGACATCATGTACACTTCTGACACACCCAGCAGGGGTGTGGAAGGGAGTGATTTTAGTCAGTCAGTTTCCTGTCCTTGGACAGAGTAGACGTGTCCAGTTTGAGCCTGTCAGCAGTTCAGAAAGTGGAGGCTGGTACAGGTGGTTTAATTCACCTTAGCCTAGTCAGAGCTGTGCCCCACTGGAAGAGAGACTGAACTATCTATTAAGAGTCGAGCAAATCGAAGGGCAAAGTGGAAAGATTATTGGAAAAGTGCTTTTGGCTTGGAAAAGTCCTGCACATTGCTACCGGTCACTGGGGACGAAGGATCACTATTTGCTACAAGCATAGTGTAAAGAAAACCAGAGATTTACCGGACTTTAGGTCGCGGCAAACAGCCCCATATAGTCAGTACGTAACCGGAGTCAGGTGGAATAGGGACTTTGAGTCAAGCGCAGACAAAAGTAAGAACCTAGTTTCATCATTTGGAAGGCTCCACCACAAATCTGACTGGGCAGAACAGCTTTGGAAAAGCTGGAATCATAGAGGGAACTACGCTTCAGGCTGGTCGTACTCATCATTATTGGACAGTAAAGGAGGCCCCTAACTTGCTTAGCCGTTGCCTCAAAGCTCATCCTCCATCAACCCCATCAGCCTCCCTGGGACCTGCCTTACCATCTTGCAAGTAAAGGTATGGAAAGACGCTGACGGTGTGAGACTGAGTTATTAATTGCATGCCTACACAATCCCTACCTAACTACCGACCTGAGGGAAGAGTCCCACCTGTAGGGGACCCGACATCTAGCTGCCTCACCATCCCTCAGAGATCTACAGCAGCGCTGGTACAAATTACCAGAAGACTACAGGTGGCGTCACGAACTGTATATAAATCTATCCCCTGTAAATATTCCCCCAACATACGCCAGACCGCCCGGGCCACAGACCGAGCCACAGCTACCTGTGACAATCCCCATAGACTTCCATGGGCTCGGCTCTGAGTACCCCATTGCCCTGGTAATCCACAATTGTGGTGGCGGGTCGACACAAATTTGGCGTCACGAACAGGATACGAAACTTGCAGCATTGCGAGCCCTGTGTGCCTGTGGAGTGTTTTGGTGAAAAAGACTGTTGCTGTTGTTTGGCGCCAAATACTGCCATATTTGCCGCCAGATTCGCGCCCTAAGGCGCTGGAGAAGAAGGTGGGCGTACCTGAAAGAGCGCGCAAAGTCTTGGACACGCCTCCGGCTCTGACTCAGCGGCAGGTCCTGCGACAGGAAGTGAACGCTCTGACATCAGAGCGCCTGCGACGAAGGTCCTGCTCTCACTGCGGTACCTGTGATATAGCGGCGTCTGAAACCGGTAGGCTCCGTTTAACCAAGGGGGCGCTAAGATGTCACAACAACCGGCTGACAGTGCGGCCCCGGCCGGAGTCCCCAATCCCGCACCGTCTGGTATTGTAGCGCCAGATGGGGGCGCAGGCCCTGCACCCAGTCCGGTAATCCCGATCATGCCACTAACGCTCCCATATATGCCCGGGGCGAAATGGCTTCCCCAATACAGCGGTGAGCCAGGCACTTTAGCAGGCTTCAAGCGGAAGTTATGCAGCATCCTAGAAATGTACTCCATGCCTGAGAGACAAAAAGCTGCTGTGCTAATAGGGCAGCTAACTGGCGCTGCTGAGAGGGAAGTGGAGACTTGGGATACCGTTGATCAGGAGTCGGTACCTGCGATCTTCCTTAAGCTGCATGCCATATTTGAAGACCGCACAGAAACGGATCTCCGGATGGCCTTCTATCACTGTTCACAACAGCCAGGTGACAGCATCCGGGACTATGCTTGCCGACTACAGGGAGCCCTGAGAGCCCTCAAGCAAATTAACAATTTAAATGCTATCGATGAGAATAAAATGTTGAAAGAACAATTTATACAGGGATTGAGATCCCAAGAGGAACGCAGAACTGTAAATTGGTGGTCCTTAGATCATCCGGATGCTACCTTTGATGCCCTAAAGGACATGGCAATAAAAGGGCTGCGGCCCCTGGGCAAACCCGAGGTGGCAACCCAACATCATCAGGCTGAAGTCACTCTGGAACCGGCAGTAACCCCTTTTCCCCGCTAGTGGCTGAAGCCAAAGCGCAGGTGACACCCCCTAGTGAATTGGATTGTCTGCGCTCAGAGGTGCGCCAGCTGACTAAAAATCTGGCTGCTGTAATGAGTGCCTGCAGCTGCGGAAAGAGGAGGAAGGAAAGATCTTGTTAGCTGACTGCCCAGAAGACGTCCCGTGGATGCACCGGAGAAGAAAGAAGACGTCGCCCCCCCGGAGGAGGACAACGCCACCCCCAGGAGCGACCTCTGATCAACACCCTCCTCGTCGAGAGATCATCTGTTATCGCTGCAACCGGAAAGGTCATCTGTCTCCACAGTGTCCTTTAAACGGGCAGAACCTGGGTCCAAGGGCCAACACCCAGGAGAATACCCGTCAGGCCCCCTAGACTGGAACCGCAGGTATGTGGGTGGGCGACCCTACCTGTCCATTATTCTAGATGGTATTGCTGTTCCAGCATTGTTAGACACTGGGTCCCAGGTGACCCTCATACCTGATGCCCTATATACCAAGTACTGGTCCATGGACAGTCTTAAACCTCCGAGCCTTGACTTTACTGTGTATGCTTCTAATGGTCTTCCTGTAGAAGTACTCGGAACAAAATGTGTAGATGTAAAGGTGGGCAGAGAGGAGTTGAAAGACCAAGGGCTTCTGGTAGTAAAGACTGTAAATGAGGAGAACGGTTTAAATATCATTTTGGGTACTAACATTATCGGTAATTGTTTGGGAGAAGTTGTGTTCTTGCTCCAACAGCTCGCTGAGATTGCCCGACCAAGGCAGAAAGGAGTAATCCAAAGAGAGATCCGGGCCCTGGTGTGTCAGCAGCAAGCGAAGCTTACCGACGGCGAAATTGGTAATGTACGGGTCACTGACTCGGATCCTATTGTGGTACCCCCAATGAGTGAAATGATCATTTGGTGCAGGGCAGCCATAGGTCTGAGAGGACAGAACTACCAAGCTGTAGTAGAACCCCACCATTCAGAACATAGACCTACACTTATGACTGCTAGAGGAGTAGTAGAAGTGGTGAATGGAAGAGTACCGGTACGGCTTCTCAATTGGGGAGATGATGAGGTAAACTTACCCCGTTATGCAACCATTGCTAAACTTCATGCTGTTGATAATAATTCTATTCTCCCGGCTGAGTCCTTAGACTCCTGTCAAATAGCGGAGGACAATGACCCAGCAACTCAGGTGGCAGAATGGTGTCAGCAACTCCATGTTGGGACGGACACCACTCCCGCTCACCAGAAGCAAGGGGTATTACGGGTGGTGCAAGAGTACGCCCAAGTGTTTAGCAAGAATCCACTTGATTTTGGGATAATTAAGGGAGTACAACATCATATCCCTACAGGCAGTCATCCTCCATCAAAGAGCGGTATAGGCCCATACCTCCAGCTCATTATCAGAAAGCTAAAGAAATGTTGAATGATATGAAGAAAGCTGGGGTGATAAGGGATAGTTGTAGCCCCTGGGCAGCACCTCTAGTTCTGGTTAAAAAGAAAGATGGTAGTATGAGAATGTGTGTGGATTACAGGCAGGTGAACCGCATAACACACAAGGATGCATACCCGCTACCACGTATAGAGGAATCATTAGCTGCTCTGAAAACGGCTAACTACTTTTCTACCCTCGATCTGACTAGTGGTTACTGGCAAGTGGCTGTGGCTGAGGAGGATCGTGAGAAAACGGCTTTCACCACCCCAATGGGGCTCTGTGAGTTCGACAGAATGCCGTTTGGGCTCAGCAGTGCCCCAGGAACATTTCAGAGAGTGATGGAAAACTGTCTGGGACATCTCAATTTTGAAACCGTGCTGCTATACCTAGACGACGTCATCGTGTATTCCAAGACATATGAGGACCATCTGAAACACCTGGCAGAAGTATTCGAGTCCCTGTCCAGGTACGGGATGAAGTTGAAACCCTCAAAATGCCATCTACTCAAACAGAAGGTACAATACTTGGGGCACATCGTCAGTTCGGAAGGAGTAGCGCCGGACCCAGAGAAAGTCACTGCCATCCAGAAGTGGCCGGAGCCGAAGAACCTTAAGGAAGTGCGACAGTTCCTGGGACTAACGGGTTACTACAGGAGATTCGTGAAAGATTACACGAAGAAGGCAGCTCCTTTACAGGACCTCCTAGTAGGACAATCCTTAAAGAGCAGAAACCCTCCCTTTAACTGGGGTAAAGAACAGGCCGAAGCATTCCAAAAGATGAAAGAGATCCTTACGGGTGATGAGATCTTAACCTATCCTGATTACAGCCAACCATTCCTGTTGTACACCGACGCCAGTAATGAAGGTTTGGGAGCAGTTCTCAGTCAGAAGCAGAATGGCCAAGAAAAAGTTATCGCATATGCCAGCAGAAAACTCAGGCCAACTGAAAGGAATCCGGAAAATTATAGCAGTTTCAAGCTGGAGTTTCTGGCGCTGGTCTGGGCCATTACTGAAAGATTTAAGCACTATCTGGCCTCCAATAAGTTCACGGCGTACACAGACAACAACCCTTAACGCACCTGGAAACCGCCAAGCTGGGCGCCATGGAGCAGCGATGGATGGCTCGGTTGTCCAATTACCAGTTTACTATCAAGTACCGGGCAGGTCGAAAGAATGCTAATGCTGATGCGTTGTCCCGAATGCCGCATGACTCTGATACGGAAGAAGAATCGGACGACCTGGAAGAAATTGAGCTACCTGCGTTCCATCGAAATGGGGTAGTCCACGAGCATCGAGTCCACAGAAAGCAGTATGGTGCAACATTAAATCCTTTACCCCATCACAGCTGGAAAGAGACTCAGGACAGTGATCCAGTGGTCGGCCGCATCAAGGAGTTGTTAAGGCAGGAAGGCTCCTCTTTGGAAAAGGATGCACCTATGTCAGCAAAGCTCCTGTGGAACGAGAAAAGCAGGTTGTTCCTATACCGTGAGAAGTTGTGCAGGAGATACGTCAACCCCAGAACCCATGAGATGGTCTGGCAAATCGTGGTCCCCAAGGCAGACGTCCCAATGGTGTTGGAAGCATACCACGATCAAGCAGGACACTTTGGCTGGAGAAAGCTGGAGACCCTGTTGAGATGCCGGTTCTACTGGGTAGGGATGCGCAGCTCCATCGAGAGGTGGTGTCGGAACTGTGGACCCTGTGGTCTCAGAAGGAAGGACTACGGTAGTCAGAAGGCACCCCTGCAACCTATCCGGACGACTCGTCCCCTGGAGATTGTGGCCCTGGACCACGTCAAACTGTCGCCAAGTAGATCTGGATACTCATACGCCCTGACCATGGTGGACCATTACTCCAGATTTCTGGTGGTTGTTCCCGTTAAGGACCAGACCGCAGTGACGGCAGCAAAGACCTTTCAAGCAAGTTTCTGCAGACCGCATGGGTATCCGGAGCAAGTCTTAACCGATCAGGGACCTGCTTTCGAAGCTGATTTATTCAAGGAATTCTGTCACATGTACGGGTGCAAGAAAATAAGAACAACACCATATCACCCTCAAACCAACGGTCTTTGCGAGAAGATGAACCATATTGTCCTGGACTTGTTGAGATCCATACCGTTGGAAGACAGGAATCGATGGCCGGACTTACTACCTGATTTGGTTGATTTGTATAATCATATACCTGTAAGCTCAACTAACTGCACTCCAGCCTATCTTATGAGAGCAAGGCCCGGAAAACTACCAATGGATCTAGAACTTGGGGTGGTAGAACCGGAGGCAGACGATGCCGTGGAAAACTGGGACATCAATCGGCAAGAGCAATACAGAAGAGTACAAATCTGTGTGGAGGAAAGTCTCAACAAGGCACGGGAGAAACAGGAAGATGTTTACAACCGAAATGCTCCTGCCAAGCCTTTGATGCCTGGAGAGGTAGTATTAAAAAGAAAAAGGAAGATGCACAAATTGGATAATCAGTGGGAGCAAGAACCCTACGTCATACAAGATTCTAAATATGACAACAGAAAAGTTTGTGTCGTCAGTAAGGACGGAGGAAGAACAACAACCACTGTGTCCAGAGACCATTTGAAATTGTGTCCAGAACCCTTAAAGCGTTGTGAAAAGAACCCTGTCATCAATCAAGGAGAAAGAAAGGAAGAGGTCATACACACCGATCTGGGAGATTTTCCTGCGGATTGGCCCCGACTGGGAGATGCTGTGATAATTCCAGTGTTACAGTTTTATCAGCCACAAGAGGAAGTTTTACCTCCAGTTGTGCCTGTGGTGCCAGTTGAGCCCGTTCAGGAGTTACCCATCCCAGCAACACCTCAACCTGTGGAATCTCAAGAAGGATCATCTGAAGCAGCGCCCCATACTATGGGATCCCCTGGTGAAGCTGACTCACGCCGCCCAGCCATCAGTACGCTTGCCAGATCCATAGAAAGATTGAGGCAGTTCTATAGTTTGCCGTTACGCAGTGCAGACAGATCGCAACTTGATATACCTGAAGCTACACCACGTAGATCAGAGCGAACCACCAAAGGGAAGTTACCCATTAGATATCAGCAGTGATTATAACGAATTAATGTGAATACTGTAAAAAGTCTATATATATATGTGTTTTTCTCTATTATGTCTTAAAATGGACTCAGAGGCTGAGGACTGAGCCAGCCCAAAAACTGTATCCTGTAAATAGTTGCACTAAGGTGCCTTCTTAATGGTTTCACATGAAACCTTGACTTACCTCTGAACCAAAAACCCGTGTGGTGTGGCACTGAGTGAGGTCTGCATTCGGATGTCCTGCAGCCCACCCAGGACCCACGTTGAAGGTTTGGTGCGGGTCCTTCACAAGCATATTGTCTATTTATATGAAAATGTTATTTATATTTGTATTTTTCTATAATGTTTTGTTTGCAACGTTCAAGATATCCTCACCTCCCGGATGGGACGACTTAATGTTATTGTTAATGTTTTCATGCATAAACAAAAATGTCTCTTTATATTTCACAGCCCGGGAGTGCTGTCGTTTACCATGGGGGAATGTGTAGCCCTGGTACACAATACCAGGAGGATGAGTGGAGAGGTAACAGTTAAGGTCTCTTCATGACATCATGTACACTTCTGACACACCCAGCAGGGGTGTGGAAGGGAGTGATTTTAGTCAGTCAGTTTCCTGTCCTTGGACAGAGTAGACGTGTCCAGTTTGAGCCTGTCAGCAGTTCAGAAAGTGGAGGCTGGTACAGGTGGTTTAATTCACCTTAGCCTAGTCAGAGCTGTGCCCCACTGGAAGAGAGACTGAACTATCTATTAAGAGTCGAGCAAATCGAAGGGCAAAGTGGAAAGATTATTGGAAAAGTGCTTTTGGCTTGGAAAAGTCCTGCACATTGCTACCGGTCACTGGGGACCGAAGGATCACTATTTGCTACAAGCATAGTGTAAAGAAAACCAGAGATTTACCGGACTTTAGGTCGCGGCAAACAGCCCATATAGTCAGTACGTAACCGGAGTCAGGTGGAATAGGGACTTTGAGTCAAGCGCAGACAAAAGTAAGAACCTAGTTTCATCATTTGGAAGGCTCCACCACAAATCTGACTGGGCAGAACAGCTTTGGAAAAGCTGGAATCATAGAGGGAACTACGCTTCAGGCTGGTCGTACTCATCATTATTGGACAGTAAAGGAGGCCCCTAACTTGCTTAGCCGTTGCCTCAAAGCTCATCCTCCATCAACCCCATCAGCCTCCCTGGGACCTGCCTTACCATCTTGCAAGTAAAGGTATGGAAAGACGCTGACGGTGTGAGACTGAGTTATTAATTGCATGCCTACACAATCCCTACCTAACTACCGACCTGAGGGAAGAGTCCCACCTGTAGGGGACCCGACATCTAGCTGCCTCACCATCCCCTCAGAGATCTACAGCAGCGCTGGTACAAATTACCAGAAGACTACAGGTGGCGTCACGAACTGTATATAAATCTATCCCCTGTAAATATTCCCCCAACATACGCCAGACCGCCCGGGCCACAGACCGAGCCACAGCTACCTGTGACAATCCCCATAGACTTCCATGGGCTCGGCTCTGAGTACCCATTGCCCTGGTAATCCACAATTGTGGTGGCGGGTCGACACAACAGCACCATGGAGAATACCAAAGAAATATCCCAGGGTGGGAACAGAAGCTCAAGGACCAAAGTCCCAGGTAAGAACCAGGTTAGATATAGAAATTATCTGAAAGATCAAAAAGAAATATAGATATCTAAAGAAATTCGTAAAGATAATCACAGTAATGAGTGTCCGATATATGTTTATAATGGCCAATTCCAGTATGAATGTGGTAAACAAGACATGCCGCAGAGACGGAGAGTGAAACACAGCCGTTGTACCCCAATACCACTAATGAACCGCAGAGAATTACAGTTATTGTGATAGATATAGACACCGCAGCCACAGAATAGCCTTAAAAATCTTATTGCCCAGCAAAAATATTGTGATAGTTACAATCACCACACAATGAGGACTGTACAGACCAGTAATCGGCTGGATGTGCTTAACAACACGGGACTGTTCCTTCATTGGTCCTCCTGGGCTCAGATTAAACCTTGGTTAGAGACCGGCTTACCATACTACGAGGAGACCTGCAGGACAGAGACCCTGGACTGCTGAAAGATCAAGCCAAATAACAGTTAGTACATGGAAAATGGCAGAGCATTGGGATGTATGTACCCTACTCATTCTGGAGATCATGTCTACTCTGAATCCTTAGAGGTCTCAACCCCCAGTAAGGGTTGGATATTATTGGAACTAAGGAAATACTCCATCTGGCAGGTAATATCTCCTGCTAGTACCAACATTGGGCTTCTCGGTAGAAGTGTTAAAAGGAAGATATGGATCACCACTCTTGCTTTACTGATGTTAGACACGGGGAGTCTGGACTCTGGAAGCGATGACAGTAAGCGGTGGGGGGGGGGGGGGATGTTGGTAAAAATCCTTTGACACAGGATATTTGACTGTCTCTATATGAGTTATTAGCTACGACATTATATATACAGTATGTGCCAACTTATTTATATATTATATCGTAAAAGGCAATTTTCTTAGAGATGCTTATACACCCCGACTGCCCTGGTGGGAGGAACCATATTCTAAAACTAGAGGGAAGTAGTTTCCTTCCCCTCGAGAGGGAGATTTTTTACTGTGAGTCAGAAGGACTATGAGGCCTCAACTGTAAGAGTCCTGGATACAGATTCTCTTACATTAGGAGCCCTGACTGCTGTACGAGCAGTGGGTATGGGATCTTCTGTCACATGACAGTGCCGCCGATTTGCCACAAAGTACAAAGGCAGTAATGCCGACCCTGGTAAACGTAATACAACGGATTTAGGGGCCAAGAATCTGTTTACCGGGTGTTGATCAAGGAAACTAGTCCGACTGCCAAATGTGGAGTCGGGAAGCATTCTTTTCTTCCACCTCATGAGATTTCCTGCTTTCAGCACAGTAGTATGTCCACTTATAGGATGAGCCCCAGAGAAGTCTGTCTCCCTTTAAAGCCAACTATGGAAGAGACTTGCCTTTAATCCTCAAGGCAGTAACTCACTTGAGAGTTCTGTTCCAATCCTGAAGAAATGCTAAGTTACTAGGCCAATTCAGGCATAGCTGTTCGTCTGGCTAAGCCCAGTTGCAAGGAATGAAGCAACCGAAGCTGGACCTGGGTCCTAAAATATGAGGACTCTATAACCGGAGTTGGCCCGAGACAAATGTGAAGTGGTGAGCCGACCATACAATGTGCGGCCACGCAATAAGGCACAAGTCAGAAGGTCTAAGCCAGAGACACAAAACCACAATGTCCGATGTACTATGAAGCACTGAGGTACTATGACACACGAATGACACATCTCGAGGCACTGAAGCATTATGATGCAATATGCACAGAAGCACTATGATGCAATATTATTATAGTGGCATTAATTCCATGGTGCTGTACATGAGAAGGGGCTACACACAAAGTTATAGATATAGTCTACAGTAAACAAATTTACAAAGAGAGTGATACAGAAGGGAGAGAACCCAGTCCTTACGGACTTACAATATGATGCAATATAATGCACAAAGACTATGATGCAGTATGATGCAATAAAATGCACCAAGACACTATGATGCAGTATGATTCACAAAGACACTATGATGCAATATGATGCAGAAAGACACTATGATGTAATATGATGCAATATAATGTAGAAAGACACTATGATGCACAAAGACACTATGATGCAATATGATGCAGAAAGACACTATGATGCAATATGATGCAGAAAGACACTATGATGTAATATGATGCAATATAATGTAGAAAGACACTATGATGCACAAAGACACTATGATGCAATATGATGCAGAAAGACACTATGATGCAATATGATGCAGAAAGACACTATGATGTAATATGATGCAATATAATGTAGAAAGACACTATGATGCAATATGATGCAATAAAATGCACCAAGACACTATGATGCAGTATGATTCACAAAGACACTATGCTGCAATATCATGCAGAAAGACACTATGATGTAATATGATGCAATATAATGTAGAAAGACACTATGATGCACAAAGACACTATGATGCAATATGATGCAGAAAGACACTATGATGCAATATGATGCAGAAAGACACTATGATGCAATATGATGTAATATGATGCAATATAATGTAGAAAGACACTATGATGCAATATGATGCACAAAGACACTATGATGAAATATGATGCAATGTAATGCAGAAAGACACTATGAGGCATATAGACACTATGATGCACCTTGATGCACAAAGACACTATGATGTAGTATGATGCAATATAATGCACAAAGACATTCATGCACCCTGATGCATAGAGGCACTATAAAGCACCATGATGCAATCTGCTGCACAAAGGCACTATGAAACACCATGATGCACCCTGATGCAATATGATGTAATATGATGCATAGAAGTACTATGTAGAACTATGATGTAATATAATGCATAGAGGCACTATGAAGTACTATGATGCCCAAAGGCACCATGATGTAATATGACGCATAGAGAGACACTATGATGCACACAGGCACTATGATGCAATATGATGTTATATGAAGCATAGAGGTACTATGAAGCACTCTGATGCAATATGATGCACAGAGGCAATAAAAATGATGCATAGAGACACTGATACAAAGTGATGTACAGAGGAACTCAATATGATGCATAGAGGCACTATGATGCAATGTGATGTACAGAGGACTCAATATGAAGCATAGAGGCACCATGATGCAATACGATGCCCAGAGGCACTTAATATGATGCATAGAGGCACTATGATGCAATACAATGCACAGAAGCACTCAATATGATACATAGAGGAACAATGATGGAATATGATAAATGATGTAATATGACACAAAGGCACTATGAAGCATTCTGATGCAATATGGTGCACAGAGGCAATCAATATGATGCATAGAAGCACTATGATGCAGTACCACGCACAGAGGCAGTCAATATGATGCATAGAGGCAACATGATATATGATGTAATATGACACAAAGGCACTATGGAGCACTATGATGCAGTACAATGCACAGGGGCACTCAATATGATGAATAGAGGCACCATGATGCAGTACAATGCACAGGGGCACTCAAAATGATGAATAGAGGCACTATGATGCAGTACAATGCACAGAGGCACTCAATAAGATGCATTGAGGCACAATGATGCAATATGATATATGATGTGACATGACACAAAGGCACTATGAAGCGCTATGATGTCGCACTCTGATGCAATATGATGCACAGAGGCACTCAATATGATGCATAGAGACACTATGCTGCAGTACAACTGCTATACCATGCTTGAAGGTGTCCAAACAAGAGACCGGGTCCCAGTTAGAGCCAAGAGAGCAATCTCTCAGAGTTCCAGATAAATCTCAAGCCTGAATAGTAGTTCTCAATTGTCAGACTGACCCCACCCGAAGGAGCTAATTAATGCGCCACAGCTGGAGGGCAGTCTTCATGGAGACGATGTGCTGCATTAACACTATGTGACCTTCTATGGATGGAGTAGTTAAGTTGCAAAGAAAAGTGAAACACTTGTTTATTGAATAAAAAAATGGAAAACATGCTTCAAAAAAAAAAAAAAAAAAAGTCACTCTGAAGTCCAATCATAAGGCTCTGTGCAGCCCTGACATGCAACTAACTGAAGTCAAATCATGAGATGTAGCCTGGACATATGGCCTTATCATAGCTTAGAGGTCCAAGGCCTGACTGTGTACATGTGAAACACACCTCAGCATATGAGGCTTTATGCTCAGCTTCGGCACAAAGGCATGAGACTAGCATCAGTCCAGAGGCCTAGGCCATCAACACATTCCATGATGCACTCACCTGTGCTGGCTCCATACCTGCTAGAAAGACAGGGGGAGCTGGTAACGCCGAGAGCCCAGCATGGAGGGAAGCGGCGTCCCGCCAGGAATGCTGCATTACTGCCAGTGATTTCCTCTCTTGTGCCCCCAGAGATCCAGGAAACCTGCCTGTTGCCTGTCTCGTTCTGCACCTCCGCGTTCAACCATGGAACGCACGCTGGCCTCTAGCTCGGGCGCCCTGACGTCACCAGAAGCGCCATGGCTCCCCCGCACGACTTCCGGTATCTTGCGCTGGAATGCCGGCCAGCGTCAGAGCCGAGAGCCTCCACTGCGGAGGAAGCGGCTCTACCCAGGAGCTTCATCCACTCACTGGTCTTTGTGGCTGAGGGACTCCCCCCAGGAGAGTTTCAGCCCCAGACTACTTGACAGGGGGAAGGATTGGACCAGCAGCACGATCCCCCTGGGTCCTGTAAAAGTCCACCTTCTATCTTCGCTCCACTCCTGGAGCAACCTCTCATACAACCGTCCCCAGTAGGGACAGGAAAAACACTGGAGGGTGGAGGTGGGAGGGGCCTTTTAACCTCTCTGTGATCCTGTCCCGCTATAGGTCAAGGGAGGACGTCCTCCATCGTGCTGTCCTGAGGGACGTAATGGGAAAGTGTGTTTCTTAAAGAAAAAACGAACGCTGAAGGGTTAAAGCTCTTAAAGAGAGCTACCCCAGCTGTCCCCCATTAAGAGTTAACCGCCTAAGAAGGGGTTAAAGTAGCAGACTCCCCATGATAATGAAAAGGGTGTGCGTCCCAAGTGCCTCTTATAAGGCAGCAGCTGCAGGTAGCTATGCCACACTAACAAGAAACATTCAACGAGATCGCAAAAAAAAAAAATGCGCTTATATATCGCAATGACCGCCAAATTCGTAAAGGGGATCGCTAACCGCTTATGCGTCGTTAATGAGATCGCCCAGATTGGCAGCTACTAGCGACGTTAAAACAATCACACAAACGATCGCATTAGTATGCGTCGTTATCGGATCGTTAGCGGGAACGTATAGTGGCATTAATGTCGCAGACTCCCCACAACCTCTTTATTATTATTGAAAAGAGTGTGCGAGCCCCTTATGCAATAACAGCTGCAGGACAGGCTGTTGCGCTGTGGGGGTGAGGGGGTTAAGCTTCTGCCCGGGCAGGTAGAAGCGACTCACCCAGCTGGTCACGGTGTAGCGATTGCCGGGAGGGGAGGAGAGAGAAAGGCCCGAGGAAGCTTTCAGCCTGCTTCAGTAATGGCCGCCGCGCTGTGCCTCCGATGTGCTCCTGAGAGAAGCCGGAAATGGAGACAGCAGTAAAGCGCGCGCTCAGAGCGGCGCGAAAATTAAAATAAAAAGGCGCGCATCCTCTCTCCTATGTCCTGCAGGCATTAACCTGCGGACAAAAAAACACCAGTCACCGGCATACTGTAACAGCGACTGCCGCAGCAGTCGCTGAATCACTCACACACATTAATAAAAATGTGGAGTACTCACCAGCCGAGCGCCACAGGGACCCCCAGGGATTTGTGGCGCTATGCCCATCGCTTCCCCCAGGGCGGGGAACGCAGTGACCCCATGCAGCGCGGTTTGCGTCCCCGCCAGGGAAGCCATCCGCATCCCCCAGGGCCGGCATGATTCTGCAGGGACCACCATACAGGTATTACAGATCCGCCAAGGGAGAGGTGGGAGTCCAGCAGCGCTGAGACCCCTGAGACCTCTAGACCACTTCTGGTGATCCAAGTCTCTTGTCCGATAAAAAATAATAAAATCTTCTGAGGAGCTGCTTCCAGCAGCGACCATCCTCTGGGACCTCAAATTTTAGACTGGAGAGCTGAGTAGGAGGAGCCCGAGCTGGAGGGGCCGGTCAACACTCTTTTTAATCTGAGGTGTCAATCCTATCTGGGCTCCGCCTACCCACTAGTTATGACTAGTGTGTCTCCTTTCCTTCCGTTCTGCTGCTGAAAATCGATGTTTCAAACATATTCCTATTTAAAAGTGGATGTATTTCACATGTGCGTCAGGTTAGGCTAGTAAGAGTAAACCAGATTTATTTGTACTGATTTTACAATGGGGGGGCACCGTTTTGCAGTTCACCTCAGGCAGCAGAGAGGCTAGGTTCACCCCTGGCCGTTCTTATAAATGGGAGTGTATGCAGTAAGCAGAAGGCTCAGCTCCCATTACAAGTGACCACCCCTGGGTTAGCCCCCCCCTTAGTGAGAATATGGGTAAAAAATGATTACATTCGTTAGATCTTTGTTAGATCCGGTTTGATCAACCAAAACTAACATTAGATCACCCCTACAAAATGAGATATTTACGATCTTTTCCAGGGGGGCTAACCCGTAGCTAGCCCCCTAACTTTGAAATTTGCCGTTTTTTGGATGGATTCTGATAGATATTCGTTAGATCCGGCTTGATCAACAAAAATTAACATTAGATCTCCTTTCGTTCCCGAGATATTGGCGGTGTCAGGTGGGGGGTTAGCCCCCCCTAATTTGAAATTTGCCGTTTTTTGGATGGATTCTGATAAGTTATTCGTTAGATCCGTTTCAGCATCGGTCCTGAGGTGTAGATGGAGAAGAGGAGGGGTCCATTTGGGGGAGACCAACAGAGAGAGAGTGAAGTG
Source organism: Oophaga sylvatica (assembly GCA_033576555.1). Classification (NCBI taxonomy): domain Eukaryota; kingdom Metazoa; phylum Chordata; class Amphibia; order Anura; family Dendrobatidae; genus Oophaga; species Oophaga sylvatica. The sequence goes on along the minus strand of JARQOD010007568.1, from coordinate 15,121 downwards.
AGGAGGTGGTGAGTGAGTGGGACAATCTGAAAGTTTGGTCAGTGAGTCATTCTCGTCCCCCATGATGCCTACAGGCCTGCCTCTTCGCAATCATCGCAGCACACTGCCCCCCTTCCTCGCCGCGACACTTCGCCAATGAAGTCCGGATGCTGCCCACAGCTGGCCCCCGCCCAAGTTGCCGCTGCTCAAACGGATCTAACAAATACAGTATCTATCAGAATCCATATAAAAACAGGCAAATTTCAAAGTACAGGGGGCTTGTTTTTTGCGTAGCAAGTTGTATTTTTCCTTGGCACCACTTTGGAGTGCATATAATGTTTTGTATAACTTTTATTGTTTAGGAGAGGGAAAATTTTAAAAAAAAATTAATTACGCTAATGTTTTTTGAGTTTTATTTTCAGTTAATTTCCCATTTCCCATGAGTGCCAAATAACTCAAACAAAGGAAAGAAGAAGAACATTAACCCCGGAGTTGGGGTGTTAGTGTTCTTCTTTCTTTTGTTTCAGCTACTTTGCACTCATGGGAATTTTCAGTCCTTCTATTCTTTAGATACAGTCTACATCTTTCGTGAACATTTATTGTTAATTATTATTGGTATTCTATGAGATTAAACATTTGAATAAATTTATATCTAGTCACATTAGTAATTTTCTGTGTTTTCTGTGTTTTTTGTATAAGTCAAACACCGATAACTCAGGAACTCCGTCTAGATGTAAAATGTACATGTTCTATATTACAGGGATTTGCAGTCCTAAACTTTCAGGTTTTCACTGTTAAATATCTATTTCTGTAAGGTATTACTTTTACTTGTGTTTTTCACTGTACTAATAAGATTTTTTTTTGATAATTAAATTGATTAAAAATGAGACCACATGAGGAGTTTTTGTTTAGTCTATGTACAGGCTTTTTTAACCCCTTGACGACCGTCCATTGACTTTTGCCGACGGGGCTAGCCGGGCCTTATTCCTTATAGAGTTTTCACGTCGGGCAGGGAATGGCAGCCCCAGCTGGCCCCGTCGGCAATCGCGGGATCCCAGCTGTCCTACTGTCAGCTGGAATCCCAACCCCCAAAAATTAAATATTTTAATATTTATTCCACACGGTAAACGCCATAAAAAATAAAAAAGCCATAATTTCTATTTTTTTGACTGTGAGTCACAAAAAAAGGCATAAAACGCGATCAAAAAAATTGGATATACCCCAAAATGGTCCGAATAAAAACTACAACTCTTCCCGCAAAAAAGGAGGCATCCCACAGCTCCGTAGTCAGACAAATAAAAGCTCTAAAGGGCTGCGCATGCAGCGAGACCAAATCCGCTCTCATTATTTAAAAAAAATGTTTTACTTTTTAAAAGTAGTAAAAAAAAAAAAAATTACATAAATTTGGTATCGGTGTGTCCGACCTGACACGGAGAATAAAGTTATTCTATTATTTTTACCACACGGGAAATTAACTAAAAATAAAACAAAAAACATTATCGTCATTTTTTTTTTAATTTTCCCTCTCCTAAACAATAAAAGTTATACAAAACATTATATGCACTCCAAAGTGGTGCCAAGGAAAAATACAACTTGCTACGCAAAAAACAAGCCCCCTGTACTTTGAAATTTGCCTGTTTTTATATGGATTCTGAGGGTGAGTTTCCACGGTCAGGAAACGCTGCGTGTTTGGCGCTGTGCGCTGGCGCAGCGCCAAACACGCAGCGTCCAGATGTTACAGCATAGTGGAGGGGATTTCAAGAAATCCCGTCTCCACTATGCGTAACAATACGCAGGTGGCAGACCTGCGTAAACGGACATGCGGCGCGTCTTTTTAGACCGCAGCATGTCCTCGCGTATTGCGGCGACGGTGCGTCGCCGCAACAGAATTAACACAGGGCTATGTAGCCCTGCGCTCTTTCCGGAGGTGTTCCGGAGGTGTCCTGAACACCTCCGGAAAGATCGCGCGTCAGAAAGGGGGCGGGGCTTAGACGGAGCGGAATTTCCGCTCCGTCCAAAGCGCTATGGTTCCGGACCGTGGAACCATAGCCTTATAGATACTGTATTTGTTAGATCCATTTGAGCAGCGGCAACTTCGGCGGGGGCCAGTTGTGGGCAGCATCCGGACTTCATTGGCGAAGTGTCGCGGCGAGGAAGGGGGGCAGTGTGCTGCGATGATTGCGAAGAGGCGGGCCTGTAGGCATCATGGGGGACGAGAATGACTCACTGACCAAACTTTCAGATTGTCCCACTCACTCACCACCTCCTCACTTCACTCTCTCTCTGTTGGTCTCCCCCAAATGGACCCCTCCTCTTCTCCATCTACACCTCAGGACCGATGCTGAAACGGATCTAACGAATATCTATCAGAATCCATCCAAAAAACGGCAAATTTCAAATTAGGGGGGGCTAACCCATACCTAACCCCCCACCTGACACCCCCAATATCTCTGGAACGAAAGGAGATCTAACGTTAATTTTTGCTGATCAAACCGGATCTAACGAATATCTATCAGAATCCATCCAAAAAACGGCAAATTTCAAATTAGGGGGGCTAACCTGTACCTAACCCCCCACCTGACACCCCCAATATCTCAGGAACGAAAGGAGATCTAACGTTAATTTTTGCTGATCAAACCGGATCTAACGAATATCTATCAGAATCCATCCAAAAAACTGCAAATTTCAAAGTTGGGGGGGCTAGCTACGGGTTAGCCCCCCCCGTGGAAAAGATCGTAAATATCTCATTTTGTAGGGGTGATCTAACGTTAGTTTTGGTTGATCAAACCGGATCTATAACAAAGATCTAACAAACGTAATCATTTTTTACCCAAATTCTCACTAAGGGGGGGCTAACCCGGGGGTGGTTTTCCAATGTCCGCGCGCTCAGTCACAGATCACCAATGGTTTATACCAGCGGTCACTGAGGCGCAGTGTGGGTGTGGGACAGGTATTAGGTCCGGATCACACATGCGAGTAATGGAGCCGGCACTCGCATGTGAAATCTCAGCTCTGGCGCCGGCACTCTGGAGTTGAGTGCATGTATTTCTATGCAGCCGCTCGCTCCACTCCTGAGTGCCGGCGCCAGAGCTGGGATTTCACATGCGAGTGCCGGCTCCATTACTCGCATGTGTGATCCCGGCAAATAGAGGAGACGCCGCTCTCACCTGATTGAGACACTGGTGTGAAATCCACGTTATCTGTCATTGCTAAGACCAGGCCTGGGCAAAGTGGGCAAACTCCGGTCCTCGGGGATCATCCGACGGCGCACGGACACTCAGTCTCTCCAGCCTGACGCGAAGTGACTTTTCCTCAGGCTCCTCATTCCGATTGTAGCCACGCCCCCTCCCCAACAATCTCCCTCCTCCCCAACCATCTCCCCCTCCCACTCCCCAACCATCTCCCCCTCCCACTCCCCAACCATCTCCCCCTCCCCAACCATCTCCCCGTGTGTGCTGCCTTCTCATTGGCTGACCCAGGGCTGCTGAGTACCTTCTTTGCAGGAGCCGCTCACCTGGCTTGCTCAGACTCGGAAACTTCAGGAAGTTCAGGAGGAGGGGAGCTGGGACTAGTACACCCATCCGCGCAGATAATGGACGCGGAGCTTCTAAACGGAGCCTCCCCCGACAGTGCCCTAGGCCTCTTTCACACATCCGGTGTGCGCCTGACGGCGCCCCCGGCATTTAGCTGCAGCACCGCATTAGAACACCGGAGGCGCCGCTTGCGGTTTTTTTGCATTGACTTGCATTAGCGCCGGATGGCGCCGCATGTCAGTGCGTCGTATGCGATTTTGTCCGGATGCGGCGGAAATGTACATTCCGGCGGCCGGACAAAACGCAGCATGTAACGTTTTTTTTTTTGCCGGAGTCTCCTGATGTCTCCGGGCATCAAAAACCATCCGGCCAAAAACCGCAAGCGGCGCCTCCGGTGTTCTGATGCGGCGCTGCGGCTAAATGCCGGGGGCGCCGTCAGGCGCACACCGGATGTGTGAAAGAGGCCTTAAATAGCCCGGCTATTTAAGCCCCAAGGAGGCGACACTGTGCGCTGATTTGGTCACTGCACCAGCTGCTTCCTCACACTGCAGTTTCTATTCAGGGAGAGCAGCTAATGATCAGTCCTGTCTCCGGAGTCTTCTGGCAGCTCGGGCTGATAACAGAGAACACTTGTAATCCTAGTGACTGACTCCAGGAGTGAAGGAGCCGCCTCACCTCCACTACATGCGGCTTTCAGCACGAGGCTGAAGTCGGTTTCTTATTCCTCAGTTTCTTATTTGGCAATATTTTCTTTTCTGTTTTTTATAGATTTAACAACAGAAAATAATCCTCCCAATAATAACCTACACTGCAGCGAGGAGCCTGAGGGGCATACACCGAACAGCTGCAAAAACTATACAACTGGCACAAACATGGGCATCAAAGTGGGCACCAAGGGGCGTTAATGAAAGGGTTAAATGACTTTGGGCCACTGATCTCACACTAAGAATATACAGATAGTGATGCCCCACAACAAACCCAGATCCCTCCTGCCTGGCCCAAATGGGTTCTGGGCATCAGAATTGGCATCAAAGTGGGCAAACAGCCAATATTCACAGATTTGAATAAGCAACTGATATTTTTAAGGGGTTAAATGACCTTGGGCCACTGATCTCACACTATGATTACATAGTAAGGCTGGAGACACACTAGCGATTTAAAAATCGGTCCAATTTTGATGCAGGAGAGTCGGACGAGGTTTTTGTGCGAGTACAATCTGATTTTTCACACCTAGCATCCGACTGCAATGCAATTTTAACATGAGCTTTTACATAGAGAAATGTTCTAAATCGTTTACACATTGTTTTAAAACAAAATATTCTTCAAAACATATATATATTATATATATATATATATATATATATATAGTGAGGCAGTGACTCCTGTTACAGCTAGGGGGCACCGTGTGTGCTCAGGATACGCACGGAGGCTTGATTATGATGGTGAGACAGTGACCGGCATGATCGTGAATGGCCGGTATGTGTCGCAGAGACATAGAATGTCCTCTGCGCTGTGAGCCCGAAGTTATGGTGGTGTGCTGGGACTTATAGTCTCACAAATGTTTGTTTACTTATAAAGGAGGGCTTACAGGGTTAGTCGGAGAGCTGGGCGGGACTGACCATCCACACATACACCGCCCACTTGTGGTTGTGAGTTTGAGAACGTGCAGTGATGTCACGATCACGTGACGAGTCCAGGTGATGTTACCTCACCTGTGGGTATGGTTAGAGGCTACCTAATGGAGTCTGTGTGTTTGGCACATGGAACAGTGTTGGCTAGTCTGAGCCAGAGAGAGTGGAGCTCTACTGTGGACATTGAGGCTATGTGCACACGTTGCGCAAATGCTCCGTAATTTTGCGAAGCATTTGCACAACTCCCCACCGCGGGTAAAACATATATGTAATTAGTATGCGTTTTCCCTCAAAACACAAGCATTTTGCCAGCATTTTTAGCTTGCAGAATGCCAGCGTTTTCCAAGCGATCTGTAGCATCGCTTGGAAAACTGATTGATAGGTTGGTCACACTTGTCACGCATAGTGCTGACAAGTGTGACCAGCTATTTACTAATGAGGAATGTGAAAAATAATAAAAAATATGGATATACTCACCCTCCGTCGGCCCTGGGAGTCTTCCCGCTCCTCAGCGACGCTGCCGGCAAGTTCCATTCCCAGGGATGAATTGCGAGAATGACCTTTGCGACGTCATCTGGGGTGATTCTCGCAATGCATCCCTGGGAACGGAACTTGGCGCCAGCTTCACTGAAGAGCGGGAGGACTCCGGGGGCTGACGGAGGGTAAGTATATCCATATTTTTTATTTAATTCTATTTTTGACCAGAATATGGTACCCAGGGACTGGAGGAGAGTCTCCTCTCCTCCAGACCACCCTGGGTAACAAGTGAGTCGCACACGGTACCAGGGCTTATGGGGTACTCGGCACCGAGCCCATTCACTTCAATGGGGGAGAGGTCACGGGTAGCGCAGCTCGGTCCGTTGCCCTGGGCGCTCATTCAAAGGGGGATATTTACAGGGGATTGTAGAAATAGTTCGTGACGCCACCTGTGGTTTCTGATCAGGATGACCAGCGCTGCAGGGTGAATCTTCTGAGGGGATGTTACTGGGCAGCAAGATGTTAAGTCTCCCACAGGTGAGACTGTTCCCTCAAAGTCTATGGTGGTGCGGGGTGCAGGCAATAAGTCAGTCACACACAAGTCAGTCTCTTTCCATACCTTTACTGGTGGTATTTGCAGGTATTGTCCCGGGAAGCTGCTCAGGGTGGAGGATGCACATCCAGTAATCACTGAGTAGGTTTGAGGCCTCCTTACTTCCAATGTGTGTGAGTTCTAACTTGCATGAAGCGAAGTTTAACTCCAAATAGAACAGCTACGCCCGGCCGACATTGTGGTGGAGCCTTCTTGTGGACAGAACTAAGTCTATGTCTGCAGCGTCCTGCTAGACTCCTGTTCTGCCTGACCCCGGTTACGTATCAGCACTGAAGGGCCACCCTCTGCGACCTGAAGTCCAGCAGGGTCACCGGTTTTTCTCACTAGCCGTGAAGGAACTAGCAAACTTCGGACCCGGCGTCCGGTTGGGCAGAGTGGAGGTCAGCTATCGTTGCTATATCACCTCTGTCACTCTTCCGTCATCTTTACCACTCGCCTGTCGCCCTACTCACACCCTTAACATAAGCACAGGCAACAGTAGGTGTAGTCGTCAGCTTCCTTCCTTCTACAGCTCACTGACCGTTTCTCAGTCGGCTCGATGTTACAAATAACTGTAGCTCCTGTCGTCGCTGTTATCTTGTTAACCCTTTCCTCCTCAGAATGTGGTACCAGAGAGAATAAGACACAAACCAAAGGGTGCGTCAATATACTCTACTCTTTATTGCTAATGAAGGGGCTTATATACACCCCTGAAGCAGGAAGCGGAATTACCATATATGGCAGTTAATACAACTTATCATTAAAGCACGTAACATACTGTTTTCTAACCAAACTTTCCATCTTTGCCTTTAGCCCCTGATTTTCGCTCCTAGTACAGAGTATCTCTTCATGTCAGGAGGAGTATTTATTAATGAAGGAACATTCCTTTCTTATCTTCCCTTCTTCTATGCCTCAGCTTTCCAAGGCCTTGAGAAGAAATACTGAATTTAACTCTGCTAGCCTTATCATAAATGGATGGAAAAGTATTCACATGAATTTAACTCTAACATTCCCTCCTTTTGTTCCTTCATTTGATCAATACATATCTTTATATCTCTTCTTTGTCTTAGTACATCGTCTAATACACATCAAACAAATTTTAAAAAGTAAATAGATAGCAAGACATATCAATAAAACCTGTAGGCCAGCTTGTATTATCCCAGTCAGCCATCCCCTATGCCTTTGAACCAATTTGCGGGGTTAAGAAAGGAGAAAGTATTTGCCCACCATGAATCTTGATTCTTCAGATTTGCCTCATCATATAGTTTCCTTAACTTTATGACATCCTCTAGCTTATGTTTAAGGGTTAAAACACTAGAATTATCAATATAATAGCAACATGCAGGTCCAATAATCTGGCACATCCCTCCTTGAGCTGCAGTCAGGTAATCTAACACGAGAGTATGTTGGTTAGTAACAATAATTAGCTGGTTCTGTACTGCAAGGGACCCATTCATGATATCTAAAATATCCCATATTTGATCATCTAGGTAATCTGTGGATTCTACCAACTTATCCCATGTCTGAGTTATCATAGGGTAGATAAATAATGCACTGAAAAATTTATTTGCTATCCCCATCTCCACTATGTGTGGTCTCCCATTTGGGCGAGGTCTATTGTCTGCAGATCGTTTATGTAATATACGAATCCAACAGTTTGCAACAGTTTGGTTTTGTTCTTTCAGTCCATCCACTAAAACTAAGTGGTGTCTAATGAACCTGTTATCATCACCATCTACTCGGCTAAGTCTGTTCCAAGCATCCGTTACTGCAAGGATGCAAGCAAATGTCATTAGTAGCATCATTCCTCTTCTGGAGGCTCTCCAAGGATCTTCTTACAATGCGATGCGTGGATCCAAGTTTCTTTGCCTTGTAGCTTGACTGCGGTACTTGTCGTCAGTAGAACTTGAAAAGGTCCATCAAATCTCGGATCCAGACTCTTTCTCACGTGTCTTTTAATGACTACCCAGTCTCCGGGCTGCAAGCTGTGACTCCCAGGATCCTGGTTCGGATCTGGAAGAGAACTGAAGACATTATCATGTACTTTTTTTGAGTCTTTTATGCAAATCCCTTACATATGAGCTACTCATCTCCAGTGCTTGGGGAAAGAAACATCCTAAACTAGGCATTTTGCCAAGTAGTACTTCATACGGAGAAAGTCCAGTTTTTCTATTTGGAGTGTACCTTACTGAGTATAGGGCTAATGGTAAACATTCAGGCCAAGATTTCCCTGTTTCAGCCATGGCCTTTTGGATTTTTAACTTCAATGTCCCATTTAGTCTTTCTACTTTTCCACTGCTTTGTGGATGATATGGGGTATGAAAAGCTTGTTGAATTCCCAGAGCTGTCAAGACTTCATTCATTATTTCACCTGTGAAATGTGTACCTCTGTCACTTTCGATCACCTCTGGTACTCCATACCTGCACACCACCTCCGCAAGCAGCTTCTTTGCGGTTGCCGCAGCCGTAGCCTTGGCAATCGGGAAAGCCTCCGGCCAACCTGAGAATAAATCAAAAACACACCAACACGTACTCCCATTTTTGGCAGCTGAATATAATCAATCTGCAGTCTCTGGAAAGGATAGAAGGGCCGAGGGGTGTGTTTGGGTGGTGTCTTGACTACCCTTCCCTGATTATGTGTAGCACATACCATGCATCCCTGGATCAAACCTTCTATACAGGTGGAAAAGCCTGGTGCTACCCAATGCTTCTGCATCACGCTCATTACAGCAGTTTTGGACTGGTGGGTTGGCCCATGTAACATCTGGGCGACCGCAGGGTACAACGCTCTTGGAAGGCATCGACGCATCCCTCTCCCCCATACCCCAGTTGCTGCATTCAGACATGCACCTTCCTTTTCCCACTTTTCTACTTCCTCCTGGCGCACCTGAGCCTGCATCTGGGCTAAGGCATCCTCCGACACAAAGGGATTTTTGGGAGCGCTTACCTGGTGCATCGTTACCCTTGGAGTGGTCTACTGGCTGCTGTTTTTGCTGCTGCATCGGCCATTGCGTTTCCTTTACTCACCTGATCAGTGCGTCTGGTATGTGCTTTAACTTTTATGACAGCTACTTCTTTTGGTAATTGTAATGCATCAATTAACTGCTGGACTGCGTCAGCATTTTTAATGGGATGTCCTGCTGCCGTCAGGAATCCTCTAGATTTCCAAATTGGACCAAAATCATGAGCTATACCGAATGCGTATCTAGAATCTGTGTAGATGTTAACAATTCTACCTTCAGCTATCTTACAGGCCTCGGTCAGAGCCTTAAATTCAGCCTCCTGGGCCGACTGATGTGGGAGCATTGGTTCTGCTTTGATCACTGCATTCAGGGAGACGATGGCATACCTGGTGTGGAAGGTACCTGAGTCATCTTGGTGGCGAGATCCATCTACAAAAAAATTCAAAATCAGCATTAAGTCTCTCAGTTTCAAACACTGTGGGTAGACCTGCTGTTTCTTGTGCCATAAGCTGAACACAGTCATGAGGAATCTCCTCTCTTGGATCTTCTTTGTACAATACCTGACCTGACCCCTCCTTTAGATCCGAGAGAGGTAACAACGTGGCAGGATTAAGTGTGGTACATCTCTGCAAAGAAACATTTGGAGGCATTAAAAGTGCACATTGCAATCGAAGGTGACGTGCAGCTGAAAGGTGTGCCGGCTGCACCTGGTTCAGTATGGTATATACGTCATGAGGTGTAAGTACTGTCAGTGGATGATCAAGAACGATATCTGACGATTTGTGGAGCAATAGTCCTACAGCATGTACTGCCCGTACACAGGACGGGGCACCTCTAGCCACTGCATCTAGTCTTCCACTGAAATAGACTACAGGCCTTTGATTGTCACCATGTAACTGAGTCAATACCCCTGCCGCGTGTCCCTGCTGTTCGTGGAGATACAGGGTGAATGGTAGTTCATAGTTGGGGGTTCCTAGCGCTGGAGCTGCCACAATCCTGTTTTTGAGAGAATAAAAACAGTCTATACCTTCAGGAGTTAGTTTAAAAGGCACAATGGTGATACAGTCATAGAGAGGCTGCATGAGGATTGATACAGCATGTATCCACTGCCTGCAGTAGGAAACCAGTCCAAGAAATGTCCTAAGAGCGGCAACATTAACAGGAATAGGAAAATTCTGTACAGCTTCTTTGTGAGCGCTGGTCAGATGTCGTGCCCCCAGTGTAATGCAATGTCCCAAAAAGATAACTGAAGATTTACAGAATTGCAGTTTATCCTTTGACGCTTTACATCCAGCTTGGTACAAAAACAACATGAGTGATATTGTTGCAATACGACACTGTTTCCTGGAGGGGGCACAAATCAGTAAGTCATCAACATATTATAAAAATAACATTGGCAAAATCAATAACTGTGAACCAAGCAGCTTCCTGAGATATCTGGAACAAAAGTGTATATATATATATTGTACCAGCCAATACATAGAGAGTTAAATCTCGTAGTTGAAGGGGGAAGCTGGAGTTTTTTTTTTCTGTTAAAGCTACTGATAAGAACCTAGCTGCAGGCCTGCTGCCGAAGGTGGGGGCTAGGTTTTAACATCACTTGCTACCAGTTTCTGTATCTGCTGACTGGCTGCACCCTTAATCTGCCCACATCTGTTTTATCTGAAGCCCAGAAATCATGCGGTATTACACCTTCTAACATTGAAGGAAATTCATTTGTCCTCTTCTGTAATTACTGAATTGTCTGCCCCCGTGTCCACTTGGAACTCAACCTCATGTCCCCCTGGTGTTCACCTGCACTGTGCAATTAGGAGTGGGGGGGTAAGGAGACAAGGGGGTTCATGTGCAAGCTACCTCTTTTTGCCTGCGCTAAATCATGTTGTGCCCCCTGTGCTATTCTGGCTAGATCCTCTGCTTTAACTGATCTCCAATCTGGTCTACTTACTTTCTCTGCCTGTCTATCTTTCTTCTCACATACTCTGACCTTCTATTCACATGCCTAGCCCTTCGATTCTTACGTACTGTGTCTATTCTAAAAACATATTCAACAGAGGTGATTAGAAATCTGAAACCTACTGCACTCTGGCTCTGCGTCTCTATGCTGAATGCCTGATGGGAGGGGGTAAGTCGGGCCGCTGCGCAGTTTGTGTGTCCTCTCTCCCTCAGCCTTCAGCTTCCTTATCTGTAGAATGACCTTGGTCTAAAGGAAAATGCCATCTCGCTGCTGCCAGCACTTATCTCTGCTTGCTGTCACTGACTTCTGCATTGTCAGGTGTGGTCCCACACACATAGCACTTGTATGTCTCATCTATCAGTCTATCGTATCTAGCTTCATCTGCCAATTTCCCTTTTATAAGTGCTTGCAAATCCTGTCTAGTTGCTTTATTAGAGCCGACTGCTCTGTAGGGCTCCATGGTCTGTACATTTCTACTGTCCGGGGGGGGGGGGGAAGCAGACAGGAGGGTAAATCAGTCATCCCTGTTTTTGTCAGTCTGTAACGTCCGTCTCCTAATTCTTCAGTCTTTTCTTCTAAGTAATCACACGCACTCATCCACAGGTTCACTGTTTTCCTTTGTCTCTCAACCATCCATGATGTGAGTCAAAGAACCTTTTCCATTTATCACTGTTCAATTCTCCGTTTTCATTCATGCCTGCTTTTCACAATCTCTGCGCACAACTAAATCTTTAGCAGAAATGCCTTCCTTGGCATTTTTTTTTGGTTCCCCATTTTTTATATATCTCCTCACCTAGAAGAGATTCTCTTGTCACCAAGACAAGTTTGTCACCAAGACAATTGCGTCACTATGACTCCGTCACCAAGACTCTGTCACTTAGACAATGGGCCACAAAGGTTTCTGAACCATTCCACTGCTCGCTCTTCAATATTTGTACGCCAACCAAATGAACAATCCAATCACACAGACACCAAGACAAAACCACAACACAATCATTGGATCCATACTGTCATTATTCAAAGGAGGAAAGGCAGGACTGACAATTAATCTGAGGGTCTACTGGTTCAAAGGGACCTGAGCCAGGAATACCTGTGAATTACCTGGAAAGCCGACCGCTCGGGGAGGAGGGAGTCCGCTATACAGTGATATAGATTTTAGGTAGAATATAATAAGTATTCTTACCCCAGCGCTGTATGTATATCACCAACAGAAGGCTCCGCTCATCCCACGTCTCCGGACCGGTCGGGCTTCCTCAGAGTAGATTAACTCAGGTCCCTGTTCGGGCGCCAGGCTGTCGTCGCTGTTATCTTGTTAACCCTTTCCTCCTCAGAATGTGGTACCAGAGAGAATAAGACACAAACCAAAGGGTGCGTCAATATACTCTACTCTTTATTGCTAATGAAGGGGCTTATATACACCCTGAAGCAGGAAGCGGAATTACCATATATGGCAGTTAATACAACTTATCATTAAAGCACGTAACATACTGTTTTCTAACCAAACTTTCCATCTTTGCCTTTAGCCCCTGATTTTCGCTCCTAGTACAGAGTATCTCTTCATGTCAGGAGGAGTATTTATTAATGAAGGAACATTCCTTTCTTATCTTCCCTTCTTCTATGCCTCAGCTTTCCAAGGCCTTGAGAAGAAATACTGAATTTAACTCTGCTAGCCTTATCATAAATGGATGGAAAAGTATTCACATGAATTTAACTCTAACACTCCCTTCCTTCTTTTCCTTCATAGACTCTGTCCAGAGCAGCTCTCAGGACCCTCCGTCAGACTGAATTCACGCTCGCTCCGAGAGTCACTTTCCACGTTCATAGGGAACTAACAGTCAGCCTGTTCTGAGGTAACAGCTTGCAATCTTTCTCCGTCTGCCTGACTGGAATGTCTCTGACAGGAAATATACTCGCTCTGACAGGAATCCTCTCTCACAGGAAATCCAGACTGAACTGGCTACTGCTACATCTCTCACAACCTTATATATCCCAAGGCTCCCTCTGGTGGCACTATAGGGAAATGTGAGTGTGAATGAATATCAGGTGTTTATGCATTACCTCCAGGGAACATGTGTACCAAGCGCAGCTGGGCCACACATCCCCCCTAGTTATCTTCAGCACTCCCGGGCTGAAATAGAAAAACAATTTTTATAATAACATCAACAACATAACTCATCCCTTGCGGGAGGTAAGGACACTTTAACGTTACATTGTGTACAATTGGCAAGTAGAAAAATATCAAAATACTTTTACAGTGCAAATAAATACAAGACAAGATTCTTGTGGAGGACCCACACCAAACCTCCCACGTGGGTCCTGGGTGGGCTGCAGGACTTCTTTGCTGCAAACCTCACTCAAGGCCACACCATACGGGTTTTTCTTCAGAGGTAGAATGGCTTTCACGTAAAACCAAGATGGAGCACCGAAGTGCTAACTATTTACAACTAAAGTTCTGTGCTGCAAGAGTCCTCAGCACGCAGTCCTTTGCATAAGAACATTTTACATTTACTTCACATTACCCAACTGGGGTATACTACTTCAAGTTATGCAAACATCATCACATATTATCAACATTTAATAAGTGCAAATCTTCTTAAAACTTTTTACAGATGCAGTAAACCCTGTCTGGGTCCTACTGGTCTTCTTTGCAGATAGCGATGACACCTTCCATTCCTGGGGCTGGAAGCACGCGGTGCGCTCTGGAACGCATCACCAGAAGATCATGTCCTGCTACCTATGTCTGGGTAGCCACAGTCCTTGTTTCAATTTTGCGACTTGCTGGAGGCCTTACAGGTGCCTCTTTTAAGTACAGATTTGGCTCAGTTGAGAACGCACTAGCCTGCTGCATTGCAGAATAGGATGCAGGATAAGATGCAGGTGCGCACAGTGGCTCAGTTGGAGACGCACTAACCTGTTGCTGCCGCTGCTCCCGTTCACGGCGTCGCCACTCGTTCTCCTTCTGGGCGGCGTATTCCACGTCGTCCAGGTACTCCATCTCCTCCCAATCGATCTCCGTTTCATCGGGCAGGATTCCTTCCGTCGTCCCTACCGGGGGACTGCACTCCGCTGCGGCCTCTGGTTCCAGGCCTGGCTGGCATTCCGGTGCGGGCAGGGCCTCCTCAGCCTCCTTCCCTCCCGCCGCGTCGTCGGCGGAGTCAGGGTCAGCTCTTTCGGGGCCGGCCTCCGGTGCTTCATCAGCCGCTGGCAGTGGTGGCGCAGGTTGCCGCTGCGCTTCTGGAGGGGAGAGCGTTGCGTCACACAGCAGCCGCTGTTTCAGGGCACGCCAGCTTTTCTCCATCGCCTCTATTTCTTCACGGTGTCGGGCCATGTCCCTCAGCACCGCATCCACCTCCTCCACTTTCTGCATTCTTTGGTCAGTCTCCCGACCTGGGACGGCTCAGGCACAGGCAGTAGCTCTTCAGGGGAACGGGGTCTGCGCACCGCCATTCCTCCACACAGCGTCTCCTGTCCTTCCGCCATCTCACTCCAGGCCAGACTGTGCTTTCCATCCGGAACAATCTGGTCCTTTCCGTGGAGGCGGGACTTTCGCTTTCTCTTTTTGGCATAGAGGATAAAGAGAAGGCGGATCTCCCTTGCAGTGGGGCAGGCACGGACATTATAGTAGCATTTCGACAGGGCGCCCATCACTTTCGCGCCACAGGGGGGGTACGCCCACGAAGGCACGCCCACCTTCTTCACCAGCGCCTCAGGGCGCGAATATGGCGGAAAATGGCGCCAAAAATTACAAAAATAGCACAGTCTTTTCTGCACAAAACAGTCCACATAGGCACACAGGACTCACAAATTGTAAGCTTCGGATCCTGTTCGTGACGCCAAAGAGATGAGTCGCACACGGTACCAGGGCTTATGGGGTACTCGGCACCGAGCCCATTCACTTCAATGGGGGAGAGGTCACGGGTAGCACAGCTCGGTCCGTTGCCCTGGGCGCTCATTCAAAGGGGGATATTTACAGGGGATTGTAGAAATAGTTC
>JARQOD010007567.1:0-38783 GCA_033576555.1 Oophaga sylvatica | reverse complement strand
CCCGCCCTGATTCTTCCCTCTTGCTTCTTAAGCAGCCTCAGCTGAACAATCAGTGCTCCTGAATCAAGCCTCAGTCAGTCTGTGACCTGACTCCTGGAAGCCTTGGACTTGTACTCCAGCTATTCCCTACTGAGGAACCTTGGAACACTTTTGGACTCTGGAAACCTGCTGTTTGGTGAATCCATGTTTGCAGAGGAATTACGGTACAGAGAAGAGATCCTGAACCTGCTTTGGAGATTTATTGTAGTGCTTGAAGTTACTCTGGCCTGCTGTGTCTCCTGTCGCTCT
Organism: Oophaga sylvatica; assembly: GCA_033576555.1. Classification (NCBI taxonomy): domain Eukaryota; kingdom Metazoa; phylum Chordata; class Amphibia; order Anura; family Dendrobatidae; genus Oophaga; species Oophaga sylvatica. The sequence continues at coordinate 38,495 of JARQOD010007567.1, read as the reverse complement.
TCCTGCAAACTGTGTGAACTTTTCAGCATGCTTGTATGAAGTAATACAAGTCATTTCATTTCAACCTATGTCTCCTGTGTTTTCCTCGCACCCAAGCACAAGACGCTATAGGAAATGTACACTATACTTGACAAGATTCAGGAGCCAATGTTTAGTGTCTGCTGGGTCTGGGAAAGCCGTGTCTGCTGTGACTGTGGATATCAGATGTCCGTTTAATACCTTATGTGATGACAGTGGTTGTGACTTCTCACAACCATTCCAGGTGAGCGCATTCCCTTAAAATTTTACTCTGGAGTGTTACCACAGGTAAACACTATTGTTTTTTTTTTTTCCTTTCCTCTTCTCCTTCCAGCACTTCTGCCTTAAAAGATCTGGAAGATGGAGGCCCGCATAAAGGAACTTTGCGGAGTGACTGATACAATACTTTCAGATGTACAGACTTTAAAAACCCGTTTTGCAAGCCTACAGGACCTCACTAATCATAATTTGCAAGTGTTTGGACAGACTACCCAGGAATTGCGAGCAAGGATTGAGGCTCTAGAGGAACGAGCCCAGGCTCCTGCCATAACCCCAAGTTCTGGGATCCCCAAATTACCTCCTTTTCTTTTGGTGGTGAACGTGAGAAATTCAGGGGATTTATTAATCAATGCAATTTATTTTTCTCTGCACATGCTTCACAATTTCCCACTGAACGATCCAAAGTGCTTACTATAATCATGTTGCTTACCAATAAGGCTTTGATGTGGGCAAACCCTCTGATTGAGACTGAGGATGATTGTTTGAATCACCTTGATGCTTTTATTTCAGCCATGGGGCAGGTGTTTGATGACCCCAATCGAGGTGCAACAGCTGAAGCAGCCATGTTAACTTTGCGCCAAGGTAAGCGTTCAGTAGCCGAATATGCCCTGGATTTCAGGAGATGGGCTCTTGATACCACTTGGGACACTTCCGCTAAAAAATCTCGGAAAGGGTTGTCTCCACTGATTAAGGATGAACTTGCTCGTGCCGACCCTCCCACTGCGTTAGGTGACTTTATTAACTATTGTATCCGTATTGATGCTCGTCTGACTGAACGCAGAAAAGAGAGATGGTTCGAAAATAATCGCACTAACCTTTTACTACCTCCCTCCTCAGCTAAGGAACCTTTGAGTAGGATCACAAAAGAACCAGAACCTGAACCATGCAGGTGGACTCTTTACAAAGACGGGTTAGTGATGCACGCAAAGAACATCGTATAAAGGAAAATCTATGTTTCTACTGTGGTAAGTCAGGGCACTTCATTATAAACTGCCCCAGCCGTTCTCATAAGACTACTGCAGCAGTCATTCACTGTGAGTGTTGCGAGAGGAACTCTGTCATGTCCGAGCCTCAGGCTCCAGAGAGATCTGCTGCAAGAGATCTTGATTTCTCGGACTTAAACTCTGTTAGTTCTGGGGACGATGACGGTATAAACGCTGCAATTTTTCAAGTTTCCTCAGCGGTGTCCCAGCTGAGTTGTAAAAGAAACAATTCTCATTGCTTCCTTTCCATCAAACTCTGGGTTGACTCAGTCTGGGTGTCTAGCTCTGCTATGATCGACTCAGGAGCAAGTGGAAATTTTATGGATATCTCCTTTGCTCTGAAACAGGGGATACGTTCAGTGAAGAAGGCTACTCCAGTACAGATGGAGACTGTGGATGGCTCTCTACTGACTTCTGGACCAGTGGATCAAGAAACAGAGCCTTTGAGGGTCCTTATGGGTAAAGATCATCAGGAGAAAATGTCTTTTATGCTTATCTCTTCTCCCCACTTTCCCATTATTCTAGGGCTACCATGGCTGCAGGCGCAGAATCCTACGATTAACTGGGAGACCAAGGAATTACACTTTCCGGAGAAACAGATGAGTCAAGGAGTTTCAGCTTGCTCTGTTCCTAAAGGAACCATGTCAGTCCCTGAACTACCAGCTGTATACCAGGACTATGTGGATTTATGTGACAAGAAGAACGCTGATCAGCTTCCTCCTCACCGTCCATATGATTGTCCAATTGAATTATTGCCTGGAGTCGAGATACCTTTTGGTAAGATCTACCCCCTAGCGGGGCCCGAGCTAAAAGCTTTGAAGGATTATATAGACGAAAATTTAGCCAAGGGCTTCATACGCCCCTCTTCATCTCCCGCAGGTGCACCCATCTTCTTTGTGAAGAAGAAAGATGGATCTCTGAGACCCTGCATAGACTATAGGGAACTCAATAAGGTTACTATTAGAAACCGTTATCCATTGCCTTTAATCCCTGAATTGTTGGAGAGAGTGCGGCATGCCAACATTTTCTCTAAACTGGATCTCCGTGGGGCCTATAACTTGGTCCGTATTAGACCTGGGGATGAATGGAAGACTGCTTTCAGGTCACGCTATGGACACTTTGAATATCTAGTTATGCCTTTTGGTCTGAGTACCGCCCAGCCACTTTCCAACACTTCGTGAATGATATCTTCAGGGATCTCCTAGATACATTTGTGGTGATTTATCTGGATGATATTCTATTTTTTTCTAACTCCACAGAGGAACATCATGGACATGTGAGAATGGTCTTAGAACGCCTAAGACAAAACCATCTCTACATCAAACTTGAAAAATGTGAATTCCATAGGACCGAAATTCAATTTCTGGGGTATGTACTATCTACGCAAGGGATTAGTATGGATGGAAGCAAGACCCAAGCCATCAAGGATTGGCCAATTCCTAGAAATGTGAAGGAGGTGCAGCGTTTCATCGGGTTTGCCAACTTCTATAGACGTTTCATTAAGAATTTTTCTGAGGTAGTGTCACCTATCACCCAACTTACCCAGAAACAGTCTAGGTTCTCCTGGACCCCGCAAGCTCAGGAAGCATTTTCCTGTTTAAAGGATAAATTTACCACCGCACCTATCTTAGTACATCCCAACCCCGAGCTTGCCTTCATAATAGAGGTGGATGCTTCAGACTGTGCCGTTGGAGCTATACTCTCTCAGAGAACAGGTGAGAAGAATGTCTTGCATCCCTGTGCCTTCTTTTCCCAGCAGTTGTCTTCGGCTGAGAGGAACTACGATGTGGGCAATAGAGAATTGTTGGCCATTATTGCCGCCTTCAAGGAATGGAGACACCTTCTTCAGGGAGCTGCACAGCAAATAGTCGTCCTGACAGACCATCGTAACCTTGAATTTATCAGGTCGGCTAAGTGCCTGACTCCTCGCCATGCTCGCTGGAATCTTTTCCGAAACCAATTTAATTTTGTAATTTCTTATAGACCAGGATCGCGCAATGGAAAGGCTGATGCACTCTCTAGGATTCATTCAGCAGAGACACGTCCACTTACTCCTCCTAAGACTATTCTTCCTGACTCTAGATTCCTGGGAGTGATTCATAATCAAGACCTACTTAAGGACATCAAGGAAGCATACCATGCGGATTCTTTGTTGGCTCAACCCCCAAGGGACGTAAGTCTTGTCTTTAAGAATGGTGTGGATTCAGGGACAACGTCTGTATATACCTGAAACAGTAAGATTGAGAGTATTGCAACTCATCCACGATTCCAAGATAGCCGGGCATAGGGGAATTCTAAAGACACAAGAATTTCTTTCTCGTTTCTTTTGGTGGCCCATTTACAGGAAAGATGTCTTAAACTATGTCACTTCATGTGAAGTCTGTGCAAGATGCAAAACACCTCGCTCCTCACCAACTAGTCTGTTGCAACCTCTTCCCACCCCGTCCCGCCCGTGGGGATCCATTTCTATGGACTTCATTGTGGAGTTACCAACCTCTCAAGGGAAGAACACCATTCTAGTGGTGGTTGACCGTCTAACAAAGGCAGCTCATTTTATCCCTTGTGTCGGCTTACCCACTGCAAAACAGACATCAGACTTGATGATTAAGAATGTGTTTCGCTTACATGGAGTACCGGATGAGGTCATTTCGGATCGAGGGGTGCAATTCACTTCAAGGTTTTGGCAAAATTTCTGTGCAGCATTGGACATTAAAGTAAACCTTTCTTCTGCTTTTCATCCCCAGACTAATGGACAGACAGAACGAACCAATCAGACCCAGGAGCAGTATCTCCGCTGTTTTATCTGCCACCTACAGGATATTGGGTGGATCTACTTCCACTGGCTGAGTTCTCTTATAACAACTCTCAGAGCGCCTCCACTAAGCAGTCTCCTTTTTACTCCAATCTAGGTTATCATCCTAACATTCTTCCTCGATTTCCCATAGATACGCCCTTGCCGGCAGTGGCTGAAAGAATCACTTCTTTACAAAAGAATATGGATCTTCTAAAGGAAAATCTAGAATTGGCTCAGGAAAGGTACAAGAAAGCAGCAGATAAATTTCGTAAACCTGCACCAGCTTTCAAGGTAGGAGATTTGGTCTGGCTGTCAACCAGAAATCTTAAATTAAAGATTCCATCGTCTAAATTGGGACATAAGTACATTGGACCTTATAAGATCAATAAGATTATAAGTGCTGTTGCTTGTCGTCTTCAACTGCCCAGAACTATGAGAATCCACCCTGCCTTTCATGTATCCCTACTAAAGGCTGCAACACCCAATACGTTTCCTGGACGTTCTTCTCCTTGCCCTGACCCAGTGCTGGTCGATGGTCAGGAAGAATTTATGATGGAAAGGATTCTAGATTCCAGGTTGTACAGAAATCAGTTGCAATATTTGATTAAATGGCAGGGCTACCCAGTGGAGGACAACTCATGGGAACCAGTCAATAATGTAAATGCTCCTCGCCTGCTCCGCCAGTTTCATCAGAGGTACCCTGACAAGCCTGGTCTGAGGTCATCCGGAGGTTGTCCCTAAGGGGGGAGTAATGTAAGGTTCTTTGTCTCTGTTGACATGTTCCTTGAAACTCAGTTTTCCGTCGGCCATTTTGCTTTCTGTCTTTCTGCAGCTCTTGCCCTCAGTTAATATGGAGTTTCCAGTTTTCATGTTCCCGCCCTGATTCTTCCCTCTTGCTTCTTAAGCAGCCTCAGCTGAACAATCAGTGCTCCTGAATCAAGCCTCAGTCAGTCTGTGACCTGACTCCTGGAAGCCTTGGACTTGTACTCCAGCTATTCCCTACTGAGGAACCTTGGAACACTTTTGGACTCTGGAAACCTGCTGTTTGGTGAATCCATGTTTGCAGAGGAATTACGGTACAGAGAAGAGATCCTGAACCTGCTTTGGAGATTTATTGTAGTGCTTGAAGTTACTCTGGCCTGCTGTGTCTCCTGTCGCTCTTCCTGCAAACTGTGTGAACTTTTCAGCATGCTTGTATGAAGTAATACAAGTCATTTCATTTCAACCTATGTCTCCTGTGTTTTCCTCGCACCCAAGCACAAGACGCTATAGGAACTGTACACTATACTTGACACACTGAAGCAAGTGACGACGAAAATCGTTCCTCCTCAGGAACCCCAGAAGAGCCCCCCCCATTGAAAGTACAAAACTGGGGGTGAAAACCATATGCCCAAAAAATGGGGACTTACCAGTGGACTCGCTCCGCCTATTGTTAAGAGCGAACTCTGCCAGAGGCAAAAAAGAAGCCCAGTCCTCCTGGTTCTCTGAGACAAAACACCGGAGATATGTCTCTAAGCTCTGATTCAGACGCTCTGTCTGACCATTGGTCTGCGGATGAAAAGCCGAAGAAAATGACAATTGCATCCCCCGACGTGAACAAAATGCCTTCCAGAATTTGGACACAAACTGAGACCCCCGATCCGACACCACATCGGAAGGCAACCCGTGAAGTCTCACAATCTCCCCAATGAACACCTGCGCCAGAGTTTTAGCATTAGGAAGAGCAGGAAGAGCAATAAAATGTGCCATCTTACTGAACCTGTCAACTACAACTAGTATGACAGTTTTACCCGAAGACGGAGGGAGGTCCGTAATGAAGTCCATAGACAGATGGGTCCATGGACGCTCCGGGATTTTCAAAGGTAAGAGGGCCCCAGACGGACGGGTATGTGGGGTCTTAGAACGTGCACAAACCCCACAGGACGCGACAAAAGTTACCATCTCCTTATTTAAATTAGGCCACCAAAACCGGCGTGAAAGGAGATCCACAGTTGCTTTACTCCCTGGGTGTCCTGCTAAAGCAGAATTATGATGTGCCTCGATAACCTTTTGTCTTAACTGATCTGGAACAAACAGTTTCCCTGGAGGTCCTACTTAGAGAACCATTTGGCGCCCACAATCTGATTGAAGAGATCAGGAATAAGTGGGAGCGGATACGGATCTCGGACCGTAATCCGATTAAGCTCACGGAAATCCAGGCAAGGGCGTAGGCCTCCATCTTTTTTCTTCACAAAGAAGAACCCCGCGGCCACTGGGGAAGATGAAGGTCTAATATGCCCCTTGGCCAGACTTTCCGAAATATAATCCTTCATAGCTTGCCTCTCAGGACCAGAAAGGTTATATAACCTAGATTTAGGTAACTTAGCATCAGGAAGCAATTTTATAGAACAGTCATACGTGCGATGAGGAGGTAATTCTTGACACCCTTCCTCTGAAAACACATCCTCAAAGTCCTCCAGAAAAGAAGGTAAGGTTCTAGGTACGACCGCACCGATGACCGTGTTCATGCAGTTACTATTGCAAAATTCACCCCACTGGCTTATCTCTCTGGATTGCCAATTAATAACTGGGTTATGTTTAGTTAACCAAGGAAGTCCCAACACAATAGGAGTGGGAAGACCCTCCAACACATAACAAGACAATAGTTCTTTATGTATTGCCCCCACTCGAAGGTCTATGTTATGCACGGCTTGCACAAAGCTACCTTGACCGAGAGGCCTGGCGTCAATAGAGAATATAGGGATAGGTTTGGCCAATACACTCAGTTGCATACCTTGCACCTGGGCAAACCGAGCGTCCACCAGATTAGCCCCGGCCCCACTATCCAGAAGAACAGAAATCCTCTCAGTTCTCGTACCTACCACCACCTCCGCTGGTACGAGAAACTGAGATGGACCTGGGGACGAAATACATACTCCCAGATTGTCGTCCACCACACAACCTGGGATTAACAGTTTTCCGGCGACTTTTTGCTCAGTAAAGTACGGGACACCCCTCAATAAAATGTCCCTTTCTCCCACAGAAGAAACACTTTCTTGTCTTGCGGCGCACCACCGATCCCCTCCCTCTAAATGATGTCCCTCCTAACTGTATAGGTTCCTCAGAACAAACCAGGGGAACCTCAATATAAGGGACTTTAGTAGAAGGTGGAGTCATCACAGGGGGTGGAGTTACCTCGCACCTCTCCCGAAGCCGTCTATCAATGCGAATAGCAAGGGCCATAGCGGCCTCCAGTGACGGGGGAGAATCATACTGAGCCAACACATCCTTTAATTTGTCAGATAACCCTTGACAAAACTGGCTCCTAAGAGTTGGGTCATTCCACTGAGTATCTGTGGCCCATCTACGGAACTCAGAAGAAAATTCCTCCGCCGGACGATCTCCCTGCTGTATCTTATGTAACTTTGTTTCAGCAAGGGAGACCCAATCCGGGTCATCATATACCAGACCCAGGGCTGTAAAAAATCGATCTACTGACTGGAGAGCCGGGGAGCCCGGAGGAAGAGAGAACGCCCAGGATTGAGGGTCCCCTTGTAAGAGCGAGATGACAATTCCCACCCTCTGATCTTCACTCCCCGACGACCGAGGCCGCAGTCGAAAATATAATTTACATGCCTCCCGGAAGGTAAAAAATTTGTCCCGCCCACCAGTGAACCTGTCCGGGAGAGCTACTTTAGGTTCAGATCTGGTTTGCTCCAGGGGGTACAAAACCTTGGACTTAACGTCCGTCAGCTCCATGGACAAACTCTGCAACTGCTGAGCTAACTGGGCTACTGGATCCATGGTAGCTGGGGAGAATCTTTAGTGAGGTCGGTGAAAATGTCACGACGTATAACAGATATATTTTATGATAGTAACATATATCTAGTGTGACAACATTCTATATTTCATATAATAGAAAATATCAACATGTATACATAGTATCTGCCAGCATTGTATTACATGACATCATAACCTCTGTATTGTGGGTCTATACTGTATACGTGTCACGCTGTCTCAGGATAGAGGTGGACCGGGGTCTATGCTGACCCTAAACTGGGGTCCTGACTAGTCCCTCTACCTGGAGGTACTGTTGATGGTACAGAGGTCCAGGCCGCCAGCGTAACCCTGTCTCCTGTAGATCCCTGACCACTGTAATCTAGTCCTGAGAAGGACCCTGATTACCACCACAGGGAATGGGCAGGTCACAGCTTATAAACAGTATAAGACAAACGAGACAGACAAGGGGTAAAGTAAATACTGCCTTGCATACAAAACTTCAACAACAGAGGAAACACAAAAGGTTAAGGAGATAAACAATAAGCGAGGAGAGGATAAACCACAACAGGCACTCTTAGCTTAAGTCTTCTCAGAAATGATCCGCGCTGCTGGTCTGAATGAATGCTTTCACCGACAACTCCTTAAGCAGACTGGCAGGTTTTTGAAGGAAGCTAATTAGTGCCTAATAAACAGCAGCCGGGCGAGGCTGGACCCAGTCTAAGCACAGAGAAAGGTAGAATTAACTCCCTCACTGCCAACAGACACCAAGTACCAACAACTCAGCTGCGAGAAGTAAGAATGTGAAATCGCGACGATCTTCGTGGCGATACACCCGTGACAGATGGAGTGTTTGAAGGAGGATGGGAAAATGCCAGAGGAGAGTGAGAGATTAAAGATTGTAGTTAGGTGAGTTGTGACAACTGGAGAGACTGGAGGAGATGTGAGGGCATGGGGTCGGTAGTGCATGTAGTTGGACGAGAGGAAGAGAGGAGTCTGGAGACTTCTTCTGTGATGGGATCAAATGTGGAAAGTGAGCCAGGGAAAATGCAGGGTGGGATGGGAGTCACAGCACTTGGTGGTTGAGAGCAGATTTCCTGACGGATAGTATCTATTTTTTCTATAAAGTGGGAGGCCAGGTCGTCAGCACAAATGTCTGTGATAGGGGCTTGTGCTTTTGGCCTGAGGAGGGAGTGAAAAGTGTCAAAAAGTTTCTTGGGGTTGTTGGCTAGTGAGGAGATCAGTGTGGTGAAGTAGGTCTGTTTGGCGAGATGAAGGGCAGCATTATAAGTTCTTAACATGAATTTAAAGTGGATGAAGTCTTCTGGTGTGCTGGTTTTTCTCCAGAGGCTTTCAGCACTCCTAGAGCATCGCTGAAGAAGTCGAGTTTTCAATGTGAGCCAGGGCTGTTTTACTGTGTGTTTGGAGGTTCTGAGGGTGAGCGACGCTACTTGGTCAAGGGTGCTTCTAAGAATGTCATTGTAGTGATGAACAGCCAGATTAGGACAAGAAAAAGAGGAGATTGGGGACAGCGATGAGTGTAGGGAGTCTGAAAGTGTCTGAGGGTTAATGGCTTGTAGATTTCTGAATGTGTGGTAGGTGGGAGTGCGCTGGGGTGGTGGAGGATTTGTGAGCGTGAAGGAGAGAATGTTGTGGTCAGAGAGTGGAAGCGGTGAGTTATTTAGGTGGGAGATTGAACAGAGGCGGACAAAGACCAGGTCAAGGGTGTTGCCATCCTTGTGTGTCTCAAAGGTTGAAAGCTGTGAGAGGCCTAGAGAAGTGGTTAGTGATAGAAGCTGAGATGCAGATGTGGAAGTAGGGCTGTTAATGGGGATGTTGAAGTCTCCAAGGATAAGGGTTGGTAGTTCTGAGGACATGAAGTGCGGCAGCCAGGCTGAGAAGTGGTCAAGGAACTGGGTGGGCGAGCCTGGGGGCCGATATATGACCGCTACTCTGAGGGAGAGGGGATGGAAGAGCCTGATGGTGTGGACCTCAAAAGAAGGGAATGAGAGTGATGGAATTGGGGGGATGACCTGGAAAGTGCATTGTGGGGACAGGAGTATGCCAACTCCACCACCATGTCTGTTTGTGGGTCTCGGGGAATGGGAGAACTGTAAACCACCATAGGAAATGGCAGAAGGGGAGACAGTGTCAGAATCCTGAATCCAGGTTTCAGTGAGGGCCAACAGATTAAGAGAGTGGTTCAGAAAGTAGTTGTGCAGGAAGGATAGCTTGTTGCATGCAGATCGTGGATTCCAGAGGGCACAATTGAAAGAAGGAGATGAGGGAGTGCAAGTAATATTAATAAGATTATTATGGTTTCGGTATGAGGTAGGGTAGGGATTGAGGTTGGCGGATGGTGGACCAGGGTTGGGGGAGATGTCCCCTGAAATCAATAGGAGTAGGAAGATAAAGAGCAGGTAGTTGTTGGAATTGTAAGTAGGTTTTTTCTGTGATGTGTTTGGGCAAGATGGGCTGAGGTTTTTCAGGAAGGTGAGGAGTGCATGGGAGCTGTACATGGGAGAGGGAAGGATAGAGGGGCTGATGTGTATGAGTCGTGATGGAGGGGGGATGGGCGGTGAATGTGGATGGCAAAGGAACACAGGAGGACAGGGATAAAATACATAATTAAAAAGAAGCAAAGTGTGGGGTACCTGATTCCAGCCCTGATTAACTGCCATGAATAACTGCCGTTTTCAAGATGCTTTTCTTCTGTGATGCTTCACTTCTGGGATGCATGCGCCCCCACATTGCATGCGCCCCTTAGACTACTCCTAAATATATAGTCCACACTACAGGGTCAGGAAAGTGGAATTGTGGGAGCTGCTTTGGGATAATTTGCCAGCTGGGGCCAGCACACCAGGGGGTGGTTAGATCATCAAAGGCACTAGACCTGGCAACATCTATATGTTATAGCACTTTTCACCTGATAGCATCTACAGAGGCCCCAGTCGCAGAAATACACAGCAGTAAGTATTAAGCACAGTGCAAAAAATGAATTATACTAAAGTTTTAGCAGGCACATTAAACTATGTTGCAAGATGGTACAGCAGTGGTTGGCAGCAATCAGAAGTATGGAGTGCATACTATTGCTATATATTTCCACATGCAAGACAGAAGGGGCTTGTGTCATTCAGCTGCTTGCTATCAATGAATGGAGTGCATACATGCAGAGAGGATCAATTCAGAGGATGAATGATTTGGTTACCATTGCTATATATTTCCACATGCAAGACAGAAGGGGCTTGTGTCATTCAGCTGCTTGCTATCAATGAATGGAGTGCATACATGCAGAGAGGATCAATTCAGAGGATGAATGATTTGGTTACCATTGCTATATATTTCCACATGCAAGACAGAAGGGGCTTGTGTCATTCAGCTGCTTGCTATCAATGAATGGAGTGCATACATGCAGAGAGGATCAATTCAGAGGATGAATGATTTGGTTACCATTGCTATACAATATAATAGGTACAGTATTATATCGCCATTCAGCATCAGTGGCTATGCAGTGTGATCGATATATACCTTATCTATCCGTTGTCATGGTTTCAACTGCACTGGCAGGCATACATAGCAATTTTCACTATGCACTTTTTATAGGTTATGCTTGATCAGAAAATTGATTATTGTGCCATATTATCCGGATTACATGCTGGACATTTAATATATGTGCTGAGCCGGTTAAGTAACATTTTTCCGCAATTACTGGATTTTTTAATGTCACATATAACTTGCAATGATGATGATGTTTAGAAGTCCTACATTCATTGTCTACACTATATTACAGGTGTACATACCGTTACTTAGGCAGCATTAATGGATTCTGAAATGTACTAGTATGCATTAATTTCAACCCCTATAGCCTTAATTTTTTTGTTTTTGGCTGCATTGCTTTTCGCCATGTGCATATATGCGTTTATATTTTTAATGTCTTTATTTATATATTTTTGAATTCAATTCATCATTTTATGGTAGTAAAGCTTATCTTTCTCTTGTTTGGAGTATATACATTTTAAAGTGCCACATAACAAGGCAACTATTTTATATAGTATTTCCACACCCTCCATGACCCTGGGCTCCAACACCGCCAGTTGCTACTCGGAAGTGCCGTATGCACAGTCAACACTTGCTCCTGTGTTATTGGAGTTCAGTAATGTCAGCTGTTCCCCTGCTGTGTAGCTGGCAATGTTTCCTGCTCTGTCCACACTCCCCCAAGTTCATATTTTCAACTTGGTCCAATTTGTTCTCTGCCTCCACCCTGTTCTCCTCTCATCCCTGGGCTCCAACACCGCCAGTTGCTGCTCGGAAGTGAAGTATGCCCAGTCAACACTTGCTCCTGTGTTACTGGGGTTCAGTAATGTCAGCTGTTCCCCTGCTGTGTGTCTGGCAAGAAGTACTGCTGCCTCCAATTTAAAGTTACAAAGTTGCTCATAGTAGGCCTCAGCCTATACCCTGACTGACCCTGGGCTCCAACACCGCCAGTTGCTGCTAATAAGTGTCTTTGGCATGGGTACTCCCTCCTGTCCAGCCTGGTTACAGCATGCCAGCTGTTTCCGGGCAGTGTCAATGTCACTTTGCCTCCAATAAGTTGTCCTGTCGTGTTGCGGTCGGGTTAGCTGACTCTATGGTGCCTGCAGTTTAGGTGCTTCCTATGTGGGCTGCGGGATATGTAAATAAAGGCTGTTTCCGTAGTGCCAATAGGACAAGCACCTCCTGTGGGACTGTGGGATTCGGTAACTGCGGCCGGCTCGTGGCCTTTCAACTTTAATTTGCATGGGTACCTTCAGCTACCCATCTGGGTTCCAGTACTGTCAGCTGGTTCTAGCCAGTGTCTTTGGCACGGGTACTCCCTCCTATCCATCCTGGTTACAGCACGCCAGCTGTTTCCTGGCAGTGTCAATGTCACTTTGCCTCCAATAAGTTGTCCTGTCGTGTTGCGGTCGGGTTAGCCGACTCTATGGTGCCTGCAGTTTAGGTGCTTCCTATGTGGGCTGCGGGATATGTAAATAAAGGCTGTTTCCGTAGTGCCAATAGGACAAGCACCCCCTGTGGGACTGTGGGATTCGGTAACTGCGGCCGGCTCGCGGCCTTTCAACTTTAATTTGCATGGGTACCTTCAGCTACCCATCTGGGTTCCAGTACCGTCAGCTGGTTCTCGCCAGTGTCATTGGCACGGGTACTCCCTCCTGTCCAGCCTGGTTACAGTACTCCAGCTGTTTCCTGGCAGTGTCAATGTCGCTTTGCCTCCAATAAGTTGTCCTGTCGTGTTGCGGTCGGGTTAGCCGACTCTATGGTGCCTGCAGTTTAGGTGCTTCCTATGTGGGCTGCGGGATATGTAAATAAAGGCTGTTTCCATAGTGCCAATAGGACAAGCACCTCCTGTGGGACTGTGGGATTCGGTAACTGTGGCCGGCTCACGGCCTTTCAACTTTAATTTGCATGGGTACCTTCAGCTACCCATCCGGGTTCCAGTACCGTCAGCTGGTTCTCGGCAGTGCCTTTGGCCTAGGTGCCTCCATCTCGGTATCCGAGTTCCAGCAACGTCTGCTGGTCCTTGGTAGTGCTTTGTAGCACAGGTACCTCCTGCTTAGTAACCGTGTCCCAGTACCATCAGCTGGTCCTCAGTTGTGCCATAGGCTCTGTTCCTTCTGCTGCCCTCCGGATTCCAGCACAGTCAGCTGGTCCTCGTTACTTCCATTGGCTCTTGTACCTTCTGCTATCCGTCCGGGTTCCAGTACTGTCAGCTGGTTCTCGGCAGTGCCTTTGGCCTAGGTGCCTCCATCTCGGTATCCGAGTTCCAGCAACGTCTGCTGGTCCTTGGTAGTGCTTTGTAGCACAGGTACCTCCTGCTAAGTAACCGTGTACCAGTACCGTCAGCTGGTCCTCGGTTGTGCCATTGGCTCTGTTCTTTCTGCTGCCCCTCCGGGTTCCAGCACAGTCAGCTGGTCCTCGTTACTTCCATTGGCTCTTGTACCTTCTGCTACCCGTCCGGGTTCCAGTACCGTCAGCTGGTTCTCGGCAGTGCCTTTGGCCTAGGTGCCTCCATCTCGGTATCCGAGTTCCAGCAACGTCTGCTGGTCCTTGGTAGTGCTTTGTAGCACAGGTACCTCCTGCTAAGTAACCGTGTCCCAGTACCGTCAGCTGGTCCTCGGTAGTGTCATTGGCTCTGTTCCTTCTGCTGCCCTTCCGGGTTCCAGCACAGTCAGCTGGGTCCTCGTTACTTCCATTGGCTCTTGTACCTTCTGCTATCCGTCCGGGTTCCAGTACCGTCAGCTGGTTCTCTGCAGTGCCTTTTTTGCCTAGGTGCCTCCATCTCGGTATCCGAGTTCCAGCAACGTCTGCTGTCCTTGGTAGTGCTTTGTAGCACAGGTACCTCCTGCTTAGTAACCGTGTCCCAGTACCGTAAGCTGGTTCTCGGTAGTGTAATTGGCTCTTGTAATGTTCCTTCTACTACCGATCCGGGTTCCAGGACAGTCAGCTGGTTCTCGGAAGTTACTCAGCCTTCTTGTACCTTCAGCTACATTTCCAAGTTGAAGATTTTTTAAATGTTTTTTTGGGTAATCACTCTGGATCTCCCTGACTACGACACTGAAGACGACGACCCTGAAGACGACGACCCTGAAGACCACCCCGAAGAAGACGACGACCCCAAGGACGACGACCATGAAGACAACGAGCCTGAATAACACCACAAAGAAGAAGTAAAAGATTACCCAGAAGAAGATCACCAACAGGACAAAGAAGATGAAGACAACCGACAAAATACAGAACAAGAGACAAAAGAACAAGAAGCAGAAGAACAAAAAGCAGAAGAACATTAAGCATAAGACCAAAAAACAGAGCAAAATATATGCTCTAAATTATAAGCAGAAGAAGACTAAGCAGTGAATGGGGGTGACTCTGTTCCTCCTCGTGGTGCCCCTGGAAAATGCCTGCTGCTGCAGGCAAAACTGAACGCGGACAAATACTGTTGTAAATCTTTTGTGACAGCAAGAACGGAAGGTGTAATCTTCAAACTTTTACAGATTGCAACTACAGGAATGCCTGTCACAAATAAGAATATGATGAAGAAGATGAATAGGAAGAAGATGAAGTAGAATATGAATAATAATAATAGTTGAAGAAGATTATGAAAAATGTAAAAAAAATAATAATAGGAAGAAGTTGAAGAAGAAGATAAATAAGGTGAAGTAGTTGATGAAAAAGATGCTGCTGCTGAGGATCATGAAGGAGAAAGTGTGGGAGAAGTAAAAAAGAAGGTGAAGAGCATGAAAGTAGTGAAACATACATATGTGCCAAAATAGAAAAAAGGTTAATAACATAGTCAATTTCTTCGTAACTCCGAACGTCTTTAAAAAAAATTTTTATTCCATTTCATAGAGTTGATGTGAATACTTTTCCGTCCAGTTATGACAAGAGCATTCTTAAAGTGATACCTTTATTGGCTAACCAGAAAATTATATGTTCGCAAGCTTTCAGAGCTCAAAGGCTCCTTCTTCAGGCAAGATTACATTTGTAATAATAAGAAAGACACATTAGATGCTGTAACGGGTCTGGGAGGCGGAACCTCTGAGCTATTATACAAGGAGGCGGTCCTTGTAAGGGAGCGGGTGGCGCCTGGGGAAGACGGGCAGGAAGTCACGGCAAGTGACCGGGGCAGTCTCTGGACAAACAGGCAGGAAGTCACGGCAAGTGACCGGGGCAGTCTCTGGACAAACAGGCAGGAAGTCACGGCAAGTGACCGGGGCAGTCTCTGGACGAACAGGCAGGAAGTCACGGCAAGTGACCGGGGCAGTCTCTGGACAAACAGGCAGGAGTCACGGCAAGTGACCGGGGCAGTCTCTGGACAAACAGGCAGGAAGTCACGGCAAGTGACCGGGGCAGTCTCTGGACAAACAGGAAGGTACGACCTGTGATGGCTGAGCCTCCCGGTAGGCTAGCAGGCAGGTAGCAGATGAGCGTCCCCAGATGAACGGGCTGGCTGGTCCATAGACAGACTGACAGGTGATGGTGGACAGACTGTCGGACGACGGAGCCTCCAGGACGGCTAGCAGACAGGTAACAGGTGAGCGTCCTCAGGTGAACGGGCTGGCTGGTCCATAGACAGACTGACAGGTGATGGTGGACAGACTGTCGGATGGCGGAGCCTCCAGGACGGCTAGCAGACAGGTAACAGGTGAGCGTCCTCAGGTGAACGGGCTGGCTGGTCCATAGACAGACTGACAGGTGATGGTGGACAGACTGTCGGACGGCGGAGCCTCCAGGACGGTAAGCAGACAGGTAACAGACTGCAGGCTGGCAGGAATCTGGCAGGTATCTGGAAACGGAGCCTAAGGGCTGAAGCAGAGTAGTGAACAGTGCAACAACATTGCTCGGGCACCTCCATTTTGCAGGAGGTGCCTTATATATGGTGAAGTCCTCCGGCCATTGGCCGGGGACTACTTAGGAGGACGCGCGCGGCCCCTATAAGAGGAATGGAGCGCGAGCGCGCGCGCGCCCTAAGCACAGTGGCCGGAAAGGAGCGCGCGCCACCAGCAGAGCGGGAGGAGGAAGACGGACCCGGAGCAGAGGGGTGAGGGGAACAGCGTCCCTGCCTAGCAGAGGGCAGGGACGCCGACGCTACAGATGCTTACTATAGTAGGAAATTTGTTCAAGACCTGGGAGGTGTGATGCCTTCAAAAGATAAGCAAAGGAAATCGAATTAGCATTTTCTTACAAATGGAGAGCTAGTGGGAATGTGTTCTTAGCTATCTGGAGTCCTTCTGGTGAAGGTGTGAACTGTGTCTATGTAGTGAACCATAAAAC
Organism: Oophaga sylvatica; assembly: GCA_033576555.1. Classification (NCBI taxonomy): domain Eukaryota; kingdom Metazoa; phylum Chordata; class Amphibia; order Anura; family Dendrobatidae; genus Oophaga; species Oophaga sylvatica. Next base: position 21,857 of record JARQOD010007567.1, on the reverse strand, counting down.
CGGGTGTTAAGTTGAGTCCTTGTGTCAAAGTATTGAACATCCTAATAAGTTTGAATTCCCATATTTTTCTCTCTCTGTCATCCTTAAAATGACCTCTTAGTATTAAGACTTTTAAGTCTGTCATACAATGTCCAGTTCCAGAGAAATGTTTTCCCACAGGCGTGTCCATTTCATTCCTGATTGTATGTCTGTGTAGATTCATCCTTGTTTGTAGTTTTTGCATGGTTTCCCCAATATAGATAGCTCCAGGGCACCTTGTACATTGTATCATGTACACCACATTGGAGGATGTACATGAAAAGGAACCCATGACCTTATAGTCCTGATTTGTGTTTGGTACACGGACTGTATTTGTTGGTAATATGTGGTGTAGTGATAGTAAGACTTCACTATACCTTTGTATGTGGTTTGAGGACCTATGATGAGGTCACAGAGCACATGACAGGTCATGTGCTCTGTGTTAGCTGAATGTTTGGTGTATATAAGTGAGCCTGCTGCTGACCACAGGTGTGAGTGGCTGGAGGTGTGGAAACCTCCAGTGTGGGAGTTCTGAGGAGACCTCCAGTCTGTGTGCTGAAGAGAGTGCTCAGTTAGAGTACCAGGACTTTATATCTGTTTTTTGTTACTTTGTGCCAGAGAAGGCTGTTTTTTGTTTTCTGTTTACAGCAAGTTTATGAAACCTTAATAAACTTGCTTAAAGAACCAGAAGAGTCGCCCTCCTGCTTACCTCCGGTCGCACACCAGCGAGACCACATCCCTACAATTGGTGGCGTAAATGCGGGCAGCGTTCCCAGCAAAGAAGTGAGACTGGTTACTGCATGTCGTGGGTCAATGCTATAGCAACCCAGCCAGCATTGCCGGAGAAAATGGAGGACCTGCTGAAACACTTGGTCCAGGCGCAGGTACAGCAGCAAGAGGCCAACAGGTTGTTCTTGCAACAGATGCAGCAGAGCCAGCAGGAGAACCAACAGCAGATGCAGCAGGAGCATCGGCAGCAGATGCAGCTTCTGACAACCGCCATCCAGGGCAGGACGAGCGCCCCAACCCCAGGTCTGGCTAATGACAACCACGTCAGAAAGTCGGTAAGACGCACATTACAAAAAATGACCCCGGGGATGATGTGGAAGCCTTCCTGACTGTATTTGAGAGGGTTGCTGAGAGGGAAAGACTTCCCCCAGAGCAGTGGGCAGAGATACTGGCCCCATACCTGACAGGGGAACCCCAGAAGGCGTACTACGATTTGACTGTGCAGGATGCTCAGGAATATCCTAAACTAAAGGTTAAGAACACATTCCCACTAGCTCTCCATTTGTAAGAAAATGCTAATTCGATTTCCTTTGCTTATCTTTTGAAGGCATCACACCTCCCAGGTCTTGAACAAATTTCCTACTATAGTAAGCATCTAATGTGTCTTTCTTATTATTACAAATGTAATCTTAGAATCATAGAATCATAGAATAGTAGAGTTGGAAGGGACCTCCTGGGCCATCTGGTCCAATCCCCTGCTCAAAGCAGGATTCTCTAAATCATCCCAGACAGATGTCTGTCCAGCCTCTGCTTGAAGACTTCCATTGAAGGAGAACTCACCACCTCTCGTGGCAGCCTGTTCCACTCATTGATCACCCTAACTGTCAAAAAGTTTTTTCTAATATCTAATCTGTGTCTCCTCCCATTCAGTTTCATCCCATTGCTTCTAGTCTTTCCTTGTGCAAATGAGAATAAAGATGATCCTTCTACAATGTGACAGCCCTTGAGATATTTGTAGACAGCTATTAAGTCTCCTCTCAGTCTTCTTTTTTGCAAGCTAAACATTCCCAAATCCTGCAACCGTTCCTCATAGGACATGGTTTGCAGACCGGTCACCATTCTGGTGGCTCTTCTCTGAACTTGCTCCAGTTTGTTGATGTCTTTTTTAAAATGTGGTGCCCAAAACTTGACACAGTATTCCAGATGAGGTCTGACCAAAGAGGAGTAGAGGGCAATAATGACCTCACGTGATCTAGACTGTATGCTTCTGTTGATACATCCTAGAATTGCATTTGCCTTTTTTGCTGCTGCATCACACTGTTGACTCATGTTCAGTCTGTGATCAATTAGTATACCCAAGTCTTTTTCACATGTGCTGCTACTTAGCCCTATTCCTCCCATTTTGTATATGCTTTTTTCATTTTTATTGCCCAGATGTAGTACTTTGCATTTTTCCCTGTTAAAATCCATTCTGTTAGTTGCTGCCCACTGCTCCAGTTTATTTATATCTTTTTGAATAATAATAATAATAATAATAATCTTTATTTTTATATAGCGCTAACATATTCCGCAGCGCTTTACAGTTTGCACACATTATCGTCGCTGTCCCCAAAGGAGCTCACAATCTAGATTCCCTATCTGTATGTTTTTGGAATGTGGGAGGAAACCGGAGTACCCGGAGGAAACCCACGCAAACACGGGGAGAACATACAAACTCCTTGCAGATGTTGTCCTTGGTGGGATTCGAACCCAGGACTCCAGCGCTGCAAGGCTGCAGTGCTATCCACTGAGCCACCGTGCTGCCCACACGGCAGCACGGTGTCTCTCTCTCTCCTCTCTCTCTCTTCTCTAGTATTAGCTACCCCTCCTAGCTTTGTGTCATCAGCAAATTTGATCAGTTTACCCTTAATTCCTTCATCTAAATCATTGATAAAGATGTTGAACAATACAGGGCCCAAAACAGAGCCTTGTGGTACCCCACTTGATACATTCTTCCAACTGGATGTGCAGCCATTTACGACCACTCTTTGGGTCCGATCACTAAGCCAGTTATGAATGCACCTAACAGTTGCCTTGTCCATGCCATACATAGTCATTTTTTCAATAAGGATTGTGTGAGATACTTTGTCAAATGCTTTGCTGAAGTCAAGATATACTATATCTACAGCATTTTCCTGATCCACCCAGTCAGTGATTCTGTCATAGAAGGAAATTAAGTTAGTCTGACATGACTTATTAGTTACAACTCCATGCTGACTCTGTTTAATCACTTCATTCTTATCCAGGTACTTGCATACATGTTCTTTAATAATTTGTTCAAAGATCTTTCCTGGTATAGAAGTCAGACTCACGGCCTGTAGTTCCCTGGGTCCACCTTCTTCCCTTTTTGAAGATAGGAACAACATTTGCTCTTCTCCAGTCTTCTGGGACTTCTCCTGTTCTACAAGAATTTTCAAAGATTATGGACAGTGGTTCAAGAATTTCTTCTGCTATCTCCTTCAGTACTCTGGGGTGTAATTCATCTGGACCTGGAGACTTGAATTCATTTAGGTTAGCTAAGTGTTTCCTCACTGTCTTTCTGTTTATAGATATCCTGGATTTTCTATTCCTTTAATAGGACAGTGAAGATCAGTTGATCTTACATTTCCTTTCTGAGAGAAAACAGATGCAAAATAGGAATTTAACAGTTCAGCCTTCTCAACATCCTGTCTTACCATTTCATCATTTTCATCCTGTAAAAATTCTATAGCATCTTTGACTTTTCTTTTACTTTTAACGTATCCCTAAACCCTTTTTTGTTGCTTTTGATGTCACTTGCAAGCCTTAATTCATTGTCAGCTTTAGATAATCTGATTTGTGCCCTGCAGGTTCTGCATACAGCATTATATTCTTCTTTAGATATGCCTCCCTCTTTCCATTTGATAAACATTTCTTTCTTCCTTTTTAGCATGTGTTTAAGTTCTGTGTTCATCCATCCTGGTTTCCTTAAATGCTTCCTATTCTTCACTCTTTTCGGAATTGTTAACAATTGTGCTTTGAGAATCTCATTTTTCAAGATTTTCCATCCTTCCTGGACATTTTTGTCCTTAAGGATATCCAGCCATTGGATCCCTCCAATTCTCTTTCTGAGTCCCTTAAAATCTGCCTTTCTGAAATCTAACCTTGACGTCTGAGTCTTCACAGGTCTTCCACCTCTTGTTATCCAAAATTCTAAAATAGCATGGTCACTACCTCCTAGGGTCCCAGCCACTCTTACCTCCTCAACCATTTCTTCCCTGTTTATAAGGATTAGATCCAAGGTAGCAGATCCCTCATTTTCTCCTCTACCTTTTGGAAGATAAAGTTGTCAGCAAGAGAGGATAAGAATTTCATTGACCTGTTAGTTTTGCCTGAGAGAGATTCCCAACAAATGTCTGGATAGTTGAAATCTCCCATGACCACTATGTCATATTTTTTGGAGAACTTGGCCATTTGATGCATAAAGAGTTCATCCATATCTTCAGCTTGCATAGGTGGCCTGTAGTAAATGCCTACAATGGTGTCCTTTCCATTGTTCTGTCCTTGTATTCTTACCCAAACAGTTTCCACAGAACTCCCAGTCTCTGAAGCATCAATCTCTGTGCAGATATACGCTTTTCTAACATACAATGCGACACCTCCTCCTCGTTTATCAAGTCTGTTTCTTGCAAATAAGTTGTATCCTTCTAGCCTTGTATTCCAATCATGTGTATTGTCCCACCAAGTCTCAGTGATTCCAATGACATCATACTTCTTCTCCTGCGTTAGTAGTTCCAATTCTCCTTGTTTGTTGCCCATGCTTTGTGCATTTGTATAGAAACATTTTAGTTTGTGATTGGTTTCTCTTCCTCCAATATTTTTATTATGTAGATTTTTTTGTCTTTGTTCTTCCCCTTCACTTCTAATAGCAGAATTCTCAATAGTATTTGTCAGATGTATGGCTTTTGCAGGCGTTTTGCTTCCCTTCCCACATTGTTCTAGTTTAAAGCTCTCCTGATGAGTGTAGCAAGGCGACTTCCAAATACAAGTTTTCCAGTCTTCGTAAGGTGCACCCCATCTCTAGCCAGTAGTCCATCGTATAGGTAATTCACTCCGTGATCCACAAATCCAAATCCTTGCTGACGACACCATCGACATAGCCAGTTGTTCACCTGCAGAATCTTCTTCCACCTCCTTGTTCCATGGACATCCACTGGAAGGATGGAAGGATCTTGCCTGAAGAATGAGCCTTTGAGCTCTGAAAGCTTGGGAACATATAATTTTCTGGTTAGCCAATAAAGGTATCACTTTAAGAATGCTCTTGTCATAACTGGACGGAGAAGTATTCACATCGATTTTTCTGGCTAACACGGTACCACAATATAATTTATTATTGTACACCATTTCATAGGGTTAAAACTCTATGCCTTTAATGTCTCCTCCACCTCCCCCAATACATTCTACATTATTCTTAGTTGTTTTCTTTCATGTACAATTAACCTACAAGTAAAGAAAGGGGTTATTTTAATTCCGATATTTTTGTCCCATTGACTTGCATTGATTTCCGGTATCGGAATCATAGTAACATAGTTATTAAGGTTGAAGGAAGACTTTAAGTCCATCTAGTTCAACCCATATCCTATCCTAACCTGCCCTAACATGTTGATCCAGAGGAAGGCAAAAAAAACCCAAGTGGCAAACAGTAAGCTTCACATTGGGGAAAAAAATTCCTTCCCGACTCCACATAAGGCAATCAGACTAGCTCCCTGGATCAACGCAGTATCTAGGAAACTAGTGAATATAGCCTGTAATATTATACTTTTCAAGAAAGGCATCCAGTCCCTTCTTAAATTTTAGTAAGGAATCACTCGTTACAACATTAGACGGCAGAGAATTCCATAGTCTCACTGCTCTTACAGTAAAGAATCTGCGTCTGTGATTATGGCTAAACTTCTTTCCTCCAGACGTAGAGGATGCCCCCTTGTCCCCGTCACAGGTCTAAGAGTAAAAAGATCATTAGAAAGGTCTTTATACTGTCCCCTCATATATTTATACATTGTAATAAGATCACCCTAAGCCTTCGTTTTTCCAAACTAAATAACCCAAAGTTTAATAACCTATCTTGGTATTGCAGACCCCCCAGTTCTCTAATAACCTTGGTCGCTCTTCTCTGCACCCGCTCCAGTTCAGCTATGTCTTTCTTATACACCGGAGACCAGAACTGCACACAGTATTCTAAGTGTGGTCGCACCAGTGACTTGTATAGAGGTAAAATTATGTTCTCCTCATGAGCATCTATGCCTCTTTTAATGCATCCCATTATTTTATTTGCCTTGGCAGCAGCTGCCTGACATTGGCCACGAAATGTGAGTTTGTCGTCCACCCATGCACCCAGGTCTTTTTCAGTGACAATTTTGCCCAGTGTTTTACAATTAAGCATATAATTATACATCTTATTTGTTCTACCCAAGTGCATGACCTTACATTTATCCCCATTAAAGCTCATTTGCCATTTATCAGCCCAAGCTTCTAGTTTACATAAATCCTCCTGTAATATAAAATTATCCTCCTCTGTATTTATTACCCTGCAGAGTTTAGTGTCATCTGCAAATATTGAAATACTACTCTGTATGCCCCCTTAAAGGTCATTAATAAATACAGTCAGGGCCAGAAATATTTGGACAGTGACACAATTTTCGCGAGTTGGGCTCTGCATGCCACCACATTGGATTTGAAATGAAACCTCTACAACAGAATTCAAGTGCAGATTGTAACGTTTAATTTGAAGGGTTGAACAAAAATATGTGTTAGAAAATGTAGGAATTGTACACATTTCTTTACAAACACTCCACATTTTAGGAGGTCAAAAGTAATTGGACAAATAAACATAACCCAAACAAAATATTTTTATTTTCAAAATTTTGTGGCGAATCCTTTGGAGGCAATCACTGCCTTAAGTCTGGAACCCATGGACATCACCAAACGCTGGGTTTCCTCCTTCTTAATGCTTTGCCAGGCCTTTACAGCCGCAGCCTTCAGGTCTTGCTTGTTTGTGGGTCTTTCCCTCTTAAGTCTGGATTTGAGCAAGTGAAATGCATGCTCAATTGGGTTAAGATCTGGTGATTGACTTGGCCATTGAAGAATGTTCCACTTTTTTGCACTCATGAACTCCTGTGTAGCTTTGGCTGTATGCTTGGGGTCATTATCCATCTGTACTATGAAGCGCCGTCCAATCAAGTTTGCAGCATTTGGCTGAATCTGGGCTGAAAGTATATCCCGGTACACTTCAGAATTCATCCGGCTACTCTTGTCTGCTGTTATGTCATCAATAAATACAAGTGACCCAGTGCCATTGAAAGCCATGCATGGCCATGCCATCACGTTGCCTCCACCATGTTTTACATAGGATGTGGTGTGCCTTGGATCATGTGCCGTTCCCTTTCTTCTCCAAACTTTTGGCTTCCCATCATTCTGGTACAGGTTGATCTTTGTCTCATCTGTCCATAGAATACTTTTCCAGAACTGAGCTGGCTTCTGGAGGTGTTTTTCAGCAAATTTAACTCTGGCCTGTCTATTTTTGGAATTGATTAATGGTTTGCATCTAGATGTGAACCCTTTGTATTTACTTTCATGGAGTCTTCTCTTTACTGTTGACTTAGAGACAGATACACCTACTTCACTGAGAGTGTTCTGGACTTCAGTTGATGTTGTGAACGGGTTCTTCTTCACCAAAGCAAGTATGCGGTGATCATCCACCACTGTTGTCTTCCGTGGGCTCCAGGTCTTTTTGGATTGATGAGTTCACCAGTGCTTTCTTTCTTTCTCAGGATGTACCAAATTGTAGATTTTGCCACTTCTAATGTTGTAGCAATTTCTTGGATGGGTTTTTTTCTGTTCTTGCAGCTTAAGGATGGCTTGTTTCACCTGCATGGAGAGCTCCTGTGACCACATGTTTCCTTCACAGCAAAACCTTCCAAATGCAAACACCACACCTCAAATCAACTCCGGCCCTTTCATCTGCTTAATTGAGAATGACATAACAAAGGGATTGCCCACACCTGTCCATGAAATAGCCTTGGAGTCATTTGTCCAATTACTTTTGGTCCCTTTAAAAACAGGGTGGCACATGTTAAGGAGCTGAAACTCCTAAACCCTTCATCCAATTTTAATGTGGATACCCTCAAATGAAAGCTGAAAGTCTGAACTTCAACTGCATCTGATTTGTTTTGTTTCAAATTCATTGTGATAATGTCTAGAACCAAAATTAGATAAATGTTGTCTCTGTCCAAATATTTATGGACCTAACTGTATGTTAAAGAGAAGCGGCCCCAATACTGACCCTGTGGTACCCCACTGCTAACCGTGACCCAGTCCGAGTGTGCTCCAATAATAACCACCCTTTGTTTTCTACCCATGAGCCAGTTCTTAACCCACTTACACATATTTTCCCCTATCCCCATTGTTCTCATTTTATGTATCAACCTTTTGTGTGGCACTGTATCAAAAGCTTTTGAGAAGTCCATGAACACCACGTCCACTGCATTCCCTTGGTCCAGTCCTGAACTTAAGGTACTGCCACACTAAACGAGATCGCTAACGGGATCGCTAAAAAACGTCACTATTTAGCGATCCCGTTAGCGACGTTGTTGTGTGTGGCATGTAGCGACGACGTGGCCCCTGCTGGGATCCTGCTGTGATCTCGTTCATCGCTGACATCGTTCCGGACCTTATTTTTATCGTCGGTGTCCCGCTGGTGAGTATATATCGCTGAGTGTGGCACCTTTTTTTTTAGCGATTTAGCGGTATTTTGTACCGCTAAAGTCGTTAAGGAGATCGCTAACCGCGATAGCGTCCTTAACGACATCGCTAAATTAGGCCGCTACTAGCGATATTGAAACGATCCCGCTAGCGATCGCATTAGTATGCGTCGTTATCGTGATCGCTAGCGGGATCGTTAAGTGTGGCAGTACCTTTACCCCTTCATAAAAGCTTATCAGATTAGTCTGACAAGAACGGTCCCTCGTAAACCCATGCTGATACTGTGTCATGAGGTTATTCAGCCTCAGATACTCCAATATAGTATCCCTTAAAAAACCCTCCAGGATTTTACCCACAGTAGATGTTAAAGCTCACTGGCCTATAATTTCCAGGTTCAGTTTTTGCCCCCTTTTTGAATATTGGCACCACATTTGCTATACGCCAGTCCTGTGGTACAGACCCCGTTATTATGGAATCTTTAAAGATTAAAAATAATGGTCTATCTATAACTGTACTTAATTCCTGCAGTACTCGGGGGTGTATCCCATCCGGGCCCGGGGATTTGTCAATTTTAGTGATTTTTAGATGCCGCCGTACTTCCTGCTGGGTTAAGCAGGTGACATTTAATGGAGAAATTTTTTTTATCACTGATCATGTTATCTGTCATGGGATTTTCTTGTGTAAATACAGCTGAAAAAAAGTCATTTAGCATATTGGCTTTTTCCTCATCCTCATCCACCATTTCACCCAGTCTATTTTTAAGGGGACCAACGTTATCATTTTTTAGTTTCTTGCTATTTATGTAGTTAAAGAATATTTTGGGATTATTTTTACTTTCTCTGGCAATGAGTCTCTCTGCCTCAATCTTTGCTGTCTTGATTTGCTTTTTACAGAATTTATTCAGTCTTCTGTATTTATTTAACCCCTTAACGACCAAGCCATTTTGTAGGTTAAAGACCAGGCCAATTTTTACAATTCTGACCACTGTCTCTTTATGAGGTTATAACTCTGGAACGCTTCAACGGATCTTTGCGATTCTGAGATTGTTTTCTCGAGACATATTATACTTCATGATAGTGGTAAAATTTCTCGAGACATATTGTACTTCATGATAGTGGTAAAATTTCTTCAATATAACTTGCGTTTATTTATGAAAAAAACGGAAATATGGCAAAAATTTTGAGAATTTTGCAATTTTCAAACTTTTAATTTTTATGCCATTAAATCAGAGAGATATGTCACAAAAATTAGTTAATAAATAACATTTCCCACATGTCTACTTTACATCAGCACAATTTTGGAAACAAAATTTTTTTTTGTTAGGAAGTTATAAGTGTTAAAAGTTGACCAGCAATTTCTCATTTTTCCAACAAAATTTACAAAATCATTTTTTTAGGCGCCACCTCACATTTGAAGTGAATTTGAGGGGTCAATATGACAGAAAATACCAAAAGTGACACCATTCTAAAACTGCACCCTCAACGTGTTCAAAGCCACATTCAAGAAGTTTATTAACCCTTTAGGTACTTCACAAGAATTGAAGCAATGTGGAAGGAAAAAATGAACATTTAACTTTTTTTCCCAAAATTTTTCTTTCGACACAATTTTTTTCAATTTTGTCAAGGGTATCAGGAGAAAATGAACACAATATTTGTTGTACAATTTCTCCTGAGTATACCGTTACCCATGTGTGGGGGGTAAACCACTATTTGGGCGCATGGCAGAGCTCGGAAAGGGAAGCAGCGCCATTTGACTTTTTTGGCTGGAATTGAGATTGGATGCCATGTCACATTTGGAGAGTCCCTGTGTGCCTAAACAGTGGAAACCCCCCAAAGTGACCCATTTTGGAAACTAGACCCCCAAGGAACTTATCTAAATGTGTTGTGAGAGCTTTTAACCCCAAGGGCTTCACAGAAGGTTATAACGTAGAGCCGTAAAATTAAAAAATCATATTTTTTCCACAAAATGATCTTTTCATCCCAATTTTTATTTTCCAAAGGATAAAAGGACCCCAAAAGTTATTGTGCAATTAGTCCTGAGTACGCTGATACCCCATATGTGGGGGTAAACCACTATTTGGGTGCATGGCAGAGCTCGGAAGGGAAGCAGCGCCATTTGACTTTTTTGGCTGGAATTGAGATTGGACGCCATGTCGTATTTGGAGAGCCCCTGTGTGCCTAAACAGTGGAAACCCCCCACAAGTGACCCCATTTTGGAAATAGACCCCCAAGGAACTTATCTAGATGTGCGGTGAGAGCTTTGAACCCCAAGGGCTTCACAGAAGGTTATAACGTAGAGCTGTAAAATTAAAAAATCATATCTTTTCCACTAAAATGATCTTTCCACCCCAAATTTTTATTTTCCAAAGGGTAAAAGGACCCCAAAAGTTATTGTGCAATTGTCCTGAGTACGCTGATACCCCATATGTGGGGGTAAACCACTATTTGGGTGCATGGCAGAGCTCGGAAGGGAAGCAGCGCCATTTGACTTTTTTGGCTGGAATTGAGATTGGACGCCATGTCGTATTTGGAGAGCCCTGTGTGCCTTAAACAGTGGAAACCCCCACAAGTGACCCCATTTTGGAAACTAGACCCCCAAGGAACTTATCTAGATGTGTGGTGAAAGCTTTGAACCCCAAGGGCTTCACAGAAGGTTATAACGTAGAGCAGTAAAATTAAAAAAATTATCTTTTCCACAAAAATGATCTTTCCATCCCCAATTGTTATTTTCCAAAGGGTAACAGGACCCCAAAAGTTATTGTGCAATTTGTCCTGAGTACGCTGATACCCCATATGTGGGGGTAAACCACTATTTTGACGCATGGCAGAGCTGGAAAGGGAAGGAGCGCCTTTTTCAAATGCAGATTTTGATGGAATGGTCTGCGGGTGTCATGTCACGTTTGGAAAGCCCCTGATGTGCCTAAACAGTAGAAACCCCCACAAGTGACTCCATTTTGGAAACTAGACCCCCAAGGAACTTATCTAGATGTGTGGTGAGCACTTTGAACCCCCAAGTGCTTCAGAGAAGTTTATAACGTAGAGCCGTGAAAATAAAAAAATCATATTTTTTTCACAAAAATAATCTTTTTGCCCCCAAATTTTTATTTTTATAAGGGTAACAGGAGAAATAGGACCCCAAAAGCTATTGTGCAATTTGTCCTGAGTACGCTGATATCCCATATGTAGGGGGGAACCACTATTTTGACGCATGGCAGAGCTCGGAAGGGAAGGAGCACCGTTTTTAAATGCAGACTTTGATGGAATGGTCTGCGGGTGTCATGTTGCGCTTGGAGAGCCCTGATGTGCTAAACAGTAGAAACCCCCACAAATGACCCCATTTTGCAAACTAGACCCCCAAGGAACTTATCTAGATGTGTGGTCAGCACTTTGAACCCCAAGGGCTTCACAGAAGTTTATAACGTAGAGCCGTGAAAATAAAAAAAATCATATTTTTTTTTTCACAAAAATGACCTTTTTGCCCAAATTTTTATTTTTCTAAGGGTAACAGGAGAAATAGGACCCAAAAGCTATTGTGCATTTTGTCCTGAGTACGCTGATACCCCCATATGTGGGGGGGAACCACTGTGATCGCCTTACTGCGATCTTTGGGAGGCACAATGAACAAATCACAAAAGGTGAAGAATTGGTTTTCTTTTTTGCGCCGTTCCTCGTGCGGTATTAGTGATTAGGCGACTTTATTCCTCGGATCGGTGCGATTACAGCGATACCAGATTTACACCCTTTTTTCATGTTTAGCTTCTGTCACACTAAAAGATGCTTTTTTTTGGAATAATTTTTTGTAAGAAATTTTTGCATCGCCGTATTTTGAGAGCTATAATTTTTCCATATTTCGGCGACAGAGTTATCTGTGGGCTTATTTTTTGCGGGACGAGCTGACGTTTTTATTGGTACCATATTCGGGCACATAACGTTTTTTGATCGCTTCCTATCCGATTTTTGTGGAAGCAGAATGAAAAAAACCAGCAATTCAGGAATTGTTTTTTTTTTTTTTTTTCCTCCGTTCGTGTGTGGTAAAATTGATAAAGCAGCTTTATTCTTCGGGTCACTACGGTTACAGCGATACCTCATTTATATATTTTTTTTTATGTTTTGGCGTTTTTTTACACAATAAAAATTTTATAGAAAAAATAATTATTTTTGCATCAGTTTATTCCGCGAGCTATAACTTTTTTATTTTTTCGCTGATGATGCTGTATAGTGGCTTGTTTTTTGCGGGACAAGATGACGTTTTCAGCGGTACCATGATTATTTATATCTGACTTTTTGATCGCGTGTTATTGCACTTTTTCCAAGCGGTATGATGATACCGCTTGGAAAAAGTATAATTTACTACTTTTTTGTGTTTTTTTTTTACGGCTTTCACTGAAAGGGGTTAACTAGGGTTACGCTTTTATAGATGGGATTTTTACGGATGTGGCGATTACCAAACATGTGTATGTTTTTTGTTTTTTATTTTTTTTATTACATAAAAATATGTATTTTTTAGGGGATTTTTTTAAAATGATTTTTTAATATTTTTTTTTACAATTTTTTAAAAAAATGATTTTTTTTTAACTTGTCCCTTTATGGGCTTTCACTTTTTTACTTTTTATTGCAGTTACAATGCATTGCAATTGCTCTTGGCATTGAAATGCATTGCAACTATAGTGGAGGCTGCTGTGACCATGATCAAGCAGCTTTCTGTAGCTAGATGACCCGGAGGTTGTCATTACAACCCCGGGTCTCAAGGCAGAGATCGGGCCCTGCAAATAATTGCAGGGCGCTGATCTGAGAGAGGGAGTCCGACACTCTGCCTCCCCCTGAGCTCTGCGATCGCGCTCGATCGCAGCAGTCAGGGGGTTAACAGCCAGGGGCGGTGGGGGCTCGCTCCTGGCTGTCAGTGCAGGAAGCCTGGCCACTGCAGGCGGCTCCTGCACTGATGCGCTGGAGAAGCTGAAATTTCAGCTTCTCCTGCGCGATCGCTGCTGTATTTGGTCAGTCAGATTGACTGACCAAGCACAGCGCTGTGTTGCGGGGACCGACGGCAAAGGTCCCCGCACCGCTTGCCGTGCTGTCAGCTGTCTGTGAAGCTGTCGGCATGATCTAACACTGCGTGTTTACCGCAGTGGTAGTCAAAGGCATGCGTGCACAGTCCGTCTGGTGCCGGAATGACACCCGGCCATGACGGGACTGTGCACGTCAGTGGACATTAAGGGGTTAATGCTCATCACTACCTACTTGCTTTAATTCCTAAACGCTTTCTTTTTGTCCTTATTGCGCCCCTTACAGCTCTTATTTAGCCATAGTGGTTTCCTCCTAATTCTGCATGTTATTCCCATAGGGTATTAAACTGTGCACAGGTCCTATTCAGGATTGCTAATAATGTCTCCATTTTTTGTTATTTTTATGTCTCAGGATATAGTCCAGTTTTTTGTTACTAAGATCATCTCTCATCCGTTGGAAATTTGCCTTCCTTTAGTGTCCTTGTAAACCCCTCGACTACACATCTTATTAAAGGATACATGAAAGCTTATAATTTTGTAATCACTATTACCAAGTGACCCCCAACCTTATATTTGATATGCAGTCTGGCCTGTTGGATAATTAAGGTCTAGCAGTGCCCCCCCTCTTGTTGGGTCCTGAACTAGTTGTGAAGGTAATTGTCTCTCATAGTTGCCAAAAACTTATTACCTTTGCTGGAACTACAAGTTTCTGTTCCCAATGTATTTCAGGGTAGTTGAAGTCCCATATAATGACTTCTCTTGAGTTGCTGCTTCTATCTATTTGCTTTACGAGGATTATTCTCTGTTGCTTCCATTATTTAGGAGACTTATAAAAACCCCTATCAGTAATTTATTATTTTTCCCCCTCCCTAATCTCCACCACAGAGACTCTTACATCTTCATTAGATTCAAAGATATCACGCAAGATGGGTTTTAAGGATGATTTTACATTTTAAACACCACACCCACCTGCTTATTTTTCGGTCATTCTAAACAGACTTTGCCCTGTAAAATTAACGCCCAGTCGTGGCTCTCATCAGCCAAGTCTCAGATATCCCACATGTCATAATTTGTTCCAACAAATTAATTTATATTTCCGCCATTTTGTTGGTGAGGCTTCTAGCATTAGTATACATGCACTTTATGTATCTTCTGAACCTCTATTCTTCTTAATTTATCTGTTCTAACCTCACCCCCATGCCACCCCACCCCAATTCATTTATTTGTGCCCAGGTCTCTATCTGCACTGCCTTCCCTCCTATAAAATGAATACCCTCCCACCTAGTCCCTAGTTTAAAGACTCCTCCAACTTCTACCATTTTCTCCCCGCACAGCTGCACCCTCCCTTGGGCGCCCCTCCTAGAAAGAACCTGTAGCAAAAATGAGAAGTCGGCCGTTCTCCGGAACCAAACCCCTCCTTCCTCCCAATTCTTGAGCCATATTAACCTCCCTAATTCCGTTGCCTCTTGGTGTGGCGTGGTTAAGGCAGTTTTCAGAAAACCCGTTGGAGGTCTGCTTTAAGCTTGCAGCCTAATTCCCTGAAATCGTCTTTAGGACCTTCCCACCTCCTCTAACTTTTCTTTGTGCCCCAAAGTGCCCATGAACGTGGGTCCTCACCGCCCCTCCCAGTAATCTGTCAACTCGATCAGCGATGTGTCGGACTCGAGACCGGTAGGCAGACACTGTTCGCAAATCCCTGTCTTTGTGCAGATTGCCTTATTGTTCCCTGTTAATTGGAGTCCCCCCTACCGAATGTCTGGCCTGCCCTGCTCTCCTAATTCCCCCCTTATGGAGAAGACACTCCCCCCGTCTTTCAGGGACGTGCCTGGCTGCAGCAGTGCTCCTCTGTACTGACAACCCCCTCATTGCCAATTTGCAACTTTTGGGGTGTACTGATCAGGATTGCCTCCCTGGCGCTCTTCCCTCTACCCGCTTTCTACTGTCACCAGTTCCTATTCGTGTCCTGCAGCTCCACCTAGCTTCCCCCCTCATCTATCCCATTGAGCTCTGCTCAGTGGCAGAAGATCCTTTCCATTTGTCTATGGATCTAGTGTTGCCAGCTGACATTTGATCCAGGATTTGGGCTTCCAAATGCAAACGTGCTCACATCTCGCACAGCAGTATGCACCCTCACCGGCTGTTCAAAGACTGTATAATTGGAGATGTACATGGTGGCATTGGCAATAGTGGAGCAAATATCTAATGGGGATTTCACCAGACGCAAAGATAAGTAAAAATAAATAAAAAGTATTAATAAATATAACGCAATTCGTAAATCCTCCCTTGGAAACTTCTGATCCAAAGTCACTGATTCAAGTACACTTACCCCGTTGATTGCGCAAAGTCACATCAGCTGCTCACACTCGCTGAAGCAGAAGATTTAAAGAGATTTTTTTTTTTCTCCTTCGCAGAAAACCCCTGGCTCAAATGCACTTCAAAAAGACTTGGCCCCAAAACCAGTGGCCTTTAAACCCTTTTATGAACCCCACCCTTAATTAACCCTTTGAATATAGAACCAAGATTTAAATTTAACTTTAAACCTTTAAACACAAGATATAAAAAAAAGAGATTATCCTTTGAGAGAAAATGGTTGCCCAAAAGATAGAACAGGTGGAAAGGATCAGCAATCCACAATTCAGCCACTACCCAAATTCCCAGGTTTTGATTAAAGGTTTTTAAATACTTCTTCTGAATCTTAAGTCCTTTTTTTACCCCGTTTGCACTTGCGCACGGTCACACTCAGCTTGCCACACTCGCTGAGCAGAAGATTTAAAGAGATTTTTTTTTTTTTTCCTTCAGCGAAATCCCCCCTGTGTCAAAGTATCCAAAGATTGGTTTTGGTCAAGAGCGTTATGTTAATGAAATTTAACAGGAAAACATTATTCAAATGATCTTGGAGTCAAAAGATCCCCCCTCCCCTCCCTATCAAAAATTTGTCGTGTAACGTACGTTCCAGCTACTGGGGCTGTACAGGCGGCGGCGTTATATTTGACGCTTTTTTTTGTATTTGGGAGGGAGTGGGGGATATTCTGTGTTCCAAGATCATTTGATTAAGTGTTCCCTGAGTTGAAATTTACTTAAATACGCTCTTTGACCAAATCAATTTTTTTTGGATATTTTTTTATAAGAAGGAGAACTCTCGTATGATTTGTTTATAAAGAAACAGTAAGAAAATCTTTTGGTTTATGACAGTAACATCCCAGTGAGATTGGTCCCTTCCGTGGAGCAGATGTTAAGGGTAAGAGGATTTGAAGGAAAAGGGAGAAGAGATTGGGTTGGATGAGTGTGAAGATTCATTTAGAAGGGGTCCCACGGGATGTTAAAAGTCATTAAAGAAAGGGCTATGCTTTTCCAGAAGTTTTGAAATTTAAATGTGATAAGGCAGACAAAAACGTATCCCTTTTGTCAAATTCTGCCCGTTGTGGTGAATTGGAGGTATCTTGAATAGACATGGGTTTACTAACAAGGGTCTACCACAATTGAAGAATTTTCTTAACCATTGTTGTTTTAAGACGTGGTTATAACTTAAAAGAAAATTAGTGAAATCGTATTGGCTCTGGAAGGTCTCCATAAAGAACACTTTTGCCCCTAAAGGGTAATTTTCCATCCTTGGTTGTGCGTGTTGTGGGAATATGTTGAAGGGAGATTCTTTCAACCACCCGGATGGAAAGAAGTTTTCTATCAAGGAGAGATATCTGTTCTTCAGTTTTGTAATTTGTTTATAGTTCCATTGTGGGTTTTGATGGGGAGAGACAACAATGGAAATTCAGGGTGGCATTAGAAAAAAAAAAAAGTACTGTCAGGACTAGAGTTGGCGTTTTTCGATACCTAAAGTATCGGAATCGGAAGGTATCGCGTTCACTAAAATTCGGCGATACCCGATAGATACCGGAAGTCCCGTAAGTCTAGGGAAACAAAATATCGCAACTAAAAAAAACCCCCTTTTTCCTTGTAAACACTAAATATACACAATAGAATACATTATATTATTATCAGTCATTGTGACATATATTATACATTATGTATTTTTTACATTCTAATGTAAAATATCCTCTGATTCAATTGCCGGGTAAAGCGGCTTCAGTGAAAAAGACGAAGCACCCGACATGAAATGACCTTGGTGTACTTAGGGTTACCATGTCTTTTCATGTTTTGCTATCTGATTTGACAAACAATTAAATCAGTTATGTGGCAAATTTTCACCTGTGGGGTTAATTAAAGGGGGTAAATTCGTTGTAAAAAAAACGGATTTTTTGTAGAATTTAAAACCTTTAACCCCTACAGGTGTGAAATTTTACACATAGTCTGATTTAATTGTTTGTGCAAATTAGATAGAAAGGAATGAAAAGACAGGGTAAAACCCCATGTCCCGTGTCATTTCATGTCGGGTTTGCATTTTCCCAAAAACCGGCAATTGAATTAGGGCTATTATATATTGTTGAAGTGAGGAATACAATATAAATTATATATGTGTCACAATTTTGACATGTTATATTATTTGAGGTTTTTAAAATTTGAAAAAAATGCGTGGGTCCCGCCCTATTTTGCAACCAGCAGCAAAGCCTGAGTGGGGGCGATATAATAGCCCAGAGAGGGCCATTATTTTTTTCCCCCCCCCCGGTACTAACATCTGCCCCCAGACACCCAGGAAAGACAAATCTATAAAGTTCGCCCTTTCTGGCACTTTGCCCGTTTTTCCTATTGCCCGTGGGGGCGAATGGGTTAATTTGGGGTTAAAGCCACCTTGCTTTGAAAGGGCCTTAAGCCAGGTTAAAATTGAGAGCTGTCAATTAGAAATATCAATTATTAATCCTATTGCTTGAAAAAAATAAAAACACACCACTTTAATTAAAATCTTTTAATGAATAAAGACACAGTTTTTGACCATCTTTTATTTTACTGCAAAAACCATTTCCTGTAATAAAAATAAAATAAAAAAGCAAAATTATTTTACCTTTCCCTTGCACAGTCAGGTCCCACGGGGTAATCCTTCAGAAAGGGTTATGTTTTGCAGGGGCCGCCGCTAATGCTGCAGCCTCACAGTAAACCCCAAATGAATGTTTCCTTCCTGCTGCGGAGAGTAAAGGTGGGTGTACATAACATACACCACGATCCGACAACGATTGCACTTGTCAGGGATGCTTGGGGATCGCTACTGATCGCTGCTGAGCTGCCAAACAGGCAGCCGGCAGGATCGGGCAGGCACGCGGGTAACAGTTAAGGGCCGTCTCACTAGCGATTCGCTACAGATCGCGCTGAGTCACTGTTTTGTGCGCGAGCGAGTCACCAGCGATTCGCTGTGGTGACATTCAGCGCGATCGCCCCCCCTGCCGGGATGCTGATCGTGCGAAATGTCAGGACCTTTTTTTTGATCGCTGGTTTCCCTCTGACAGGCACGCATCGCTGGTGTGAAGGCGGGGACCGCGATCCTGGTAACCAAGGTTTTACACGGGGTTTCGGCACCGAGCAGCGTTGGGAACCCGCTGTGTACTTGGGTTACCAGGGATCGTGTCCCCGCTGTCACACGCAGCGATGCTGCCTGTCGCGGGAAACCAGCGTTCAAAATGGTCCGCTTTCAGCGAGTTCGAGATACCCGCGGGGGGCTGATGTCGCGATGCCCACAGGATACGGGTGGCTGGGCTGCTGCGTCACAAAACTAGTGAATCAGCAGCGATCTGGTAGCGATATCGTTTGTGAGAGGGCCTTAGTGGAAAGCTTAATTGTTTGTTTCCTTTCATTAGGAGCCAGGGAACAATCGTGAGTCGGGGGGAAATGTTAAAAAAATAGGGGTTCCCTTCGAAAAAAAAATGGTGGGGTCCCCCTTTTTTGTTAACCGCCAGATGAAGCGGACCGGAGGCCTGGATTTTCAGGTGTTAAGGAGCCAAGATCCATGGACCTTGCCAGCCTGATAAACTAGGACAGCAGTTGTTCTTGGTGATTAACAAAAATAGGGGATCCCTCGAAAAAAATTGGCGTGGGGTCCCCTAATTTTGTTAACCAGCAGATGAAGCAGGACCGTGGGCCGGATTTTAGGTGTTAAGGAGCCAAGATCATGGACCTTGCCAGCCTGATTATACCAGGCCCGCGTTGCTATTTGTGTTTACAAAAATTGGGGTCCTGAAAAAAAATTGGGTGGGGTCCCCCCTTTTTTTGTTAACCAGCCAGATGAAACAGACCTGGGCCTGGTTTTTCGGCTGTTAAGGGCCAAGATCCATGGAATTGCCAGCGATAATACCAGGCCCCACAGCGTCTGCTATCTTGGCTGATTAACAAAATAGGGGATCCCCTCGAAAAAAATTTGGCGTGGGGTCCCCCTTTTTTTGTTAAACCAGCCAAGAAAATGCAGTTTGCGGCTGGATTTAAAAGACTGTCGGCCCTTGGATTTTGGCCCTCACAGTGTAATACCAGGTCAGAAGCCCAATTTGGCGCATCAAAGATGTGCCATTTGTGGAACTTTACCCGGCTCTTAAACTTGCCTTCGGTGGCAAGGGGTTAATAAGGGGTTTGACCATTGATTGCACGGTGACTAGCCGGTTAATTAAAAGGGGGGCGTTGACCCGATCCATTATTAATCCCAAAGTTTTTAAATTTAAAAAAAGACACAGAGAAAAAAGTTTTTTAATGAAATAAAAGGACAACATAGTTTTCATTAATTTTTTGTACTCTCATTCTGCGACGCCATCTTCCGTAAAAAAAGAAAAAAAAAAAAAAACCAACAGTATACCCCGTCCGCGCAGTCCATAACGACGTCCCCGAGATCAACTCTGCTCATCGCAATGACAGGAGAGCTGTCTCGCGCGCAGCCGTGATTACCCGCTTCCCCGGCGGTGATGTCATCGGATGATGCTTTACGGCCGGGATTACCCAGCAGTCACGCGTTATTCGGAAAATGATGTGACCGCCAGGGGAAGAAGATTCGGCCATCAAGAAGTCCAGGACGTGACCGCCGGAGATCTTCTGCCAGGTAAGTGCCGCTGCCCTGACAGACCGCCGACGGCATGCGTGACAGGGGGAATCCCGATTCCGGTATCCGAATGACGAAAATATCGGAATCGGAATCGGAATTCGATACAGCCAATATCGGCCGATACCCGAAATTTGCATTATCGGAATTTCTCAACCCTGTCAGGCCAAATTCTGTGGAGTTACTTGTTTTAAGCATTTTTATTGATTGTAAACATTCTGTTTCCATTAAGGTTTAAAGTGTAGACGGAGTCCCAGTTTTGAGGGAGGTGGGGAAGGTTAAGATGTTGAAAAAGAAGGAATTGGAGGTATCCGTTCTAGATACCCTGAACCACAAAGGGTTTAAAAATTGATTAAAATTTAATATTTGTAATATGTGAGGCCCCTTTGTTATTTGGCATATCCCGTGTTAGATTGTTTTTATGTTTTTCCTTTTTTAACCCTTAACGACCGCGATACCCTTTTAACGGCGGTCTTGGGTACTTAAACCATGCGCCTTAATTAACGGCGCTGTGGAAAAAGGAATAGACATCGGACATCAGAGGACAGAGGAAAAAAGGGGCCCTGATTCCCCCACCTTGTGGCCCCCAATATGCCCTTGTGGCCCCGGGCCCCCCCCTGCCTCCTCTGGTAGGCGCGCCGCCGCGATCTGCCGGGGGGGGGCAATTTTTCCTGTGGTCTCGGCTGCGAGGGTGCCGGGACCCAGGAACATGATCCGGGTGTTAGTTCCGCCCTGGGTGCGTCGCGTTTATAATTAACGGGACGCAAAAAAAAAATTATTATTTCTTCCCCGAGTGTCGCACTGAGGGGAGGATTGGGTCCCCAGGTCCCCCGTCACCGCCTTTTATTCCTGGTGTCCCCGTCCTCCGGCAGGCCCCGGTCCCGGGTCTTCATCCGTAAAAAAAAAATGGTGGGCGCTGCGTAGTGGCCCGGAATTGCCGGTGGCAGTTTCTTTTCATTCATTCTTCTAAAATGGTTTTGATCACTTGATAAACTATCAAGCGTCTTTAAAAAACGTAATAACCCCCCCTTTATAACCCCTTATTTGGGAAATAATAAAATGTAGAAATTGTATTTATTTTAATTTTTCGTTAGGGTTAGGGCTGGTTTTAGGGTAGGGTTGTGTTATGGGTTTTAATTAGGGTTAGGGTTAGGCTGGGTTCATACTGATTATGGAGTCCATTAGACAGATGCGTTACATGCGGTTTACGTGGTGTAACGAAGTCTGGTTACGCTGCCATTTCACCCCATTTGTGGCGCTCGGAGCTGCGTAAAGCGGCATGGTTGGGTGCCACATTCGTGACAAGCCTCAATGGGGCTGCATTTTTCGCCGTCACCGCTTAGGCGAGAATCATCTGTGTTCCTTGCGCTAGCGGGTATGCATGCGCGA
>JARQOD010007566.1:0-38787 GCA_033576555.1 Oophaga sylvatica | reverse complement strand
CCGGCTTCTTGCACAACATCTGCACCTCTGGTACATCTTTTTTCATCATTTCCAGGGAAGTCTGGCCATTATATTTATTATGTTCTGCATGGAGGGCAATCCCGGAACGTAGCCCAGATCCTGAGCACAGGTTACAGATGACGGGTCCTGTGCATTTGTCCTTTGTATGTCCGAACTGTCCACACAATGAGCATGTGATACGAGAGCAGTTCATGGCGAGGTGCCTGCCCCCACATCTATGGCACAGACGTGGCTGACCGGGTAGTAGCATATCCCCCTCCTCTGAGCCCAGTAGAAGGAGTGCGGCAGATGCCTGGTTAACACCATTCTCTTGTAGAAGCTGGATTTTTCAAGAATACCTCCATTCCATATTTGCTCCTCATCATAGATCTTCTCAGGATAACTTCTCACCATGCACTGCCGACTCAGCCAGTGCTGCAGATCCGCCAGCGCCACCACCTCAGACTGGAACAGGACAGTGGCCGTTATTTCCTGCGGCTTAGACAGCTGGATACACTGGAGATGATCCAGATCTCATCTTCTCTAGTGTCATTATAGATTGTTCCAGAACAGATCCAGATCACACTGGAGCTTAAAGCTGATGTCATAGATCCTGCTGGATGGGACATGGATCAGAGCGTAGACCTCAGACGCCTTAAACTTCATAACTCTTTCAGAAGAACTTTTCCAATATAGATTCTGGATGGGATTTTCTCCTCTGGTCCCATGTACTTTATCCTGACTGCGTTCCTCCTCTGAGGTGGAGGGTTCACTAGTCTCGTGACATTGGAGAACAGTCTCCTGAACTGATGTTGGTCAGCAGATGGGTCAGTGCTGGAGCTTTCCCCAGCCACAGGAGGATCAGTGCTGGAGCTTTCCCCAGTCACAGGAGGATCAGTGCTGGAAATCTCCACCGCCGCTGAAGATCAGTGCCGGAGCTCTCTCCAGCCCCATGATTACTGACACCTGTTTGTGCTGCAGACATGCCCAGATCCACTACTGATTGTTTCACAATGTGGTCTCCATTTACTGACATGGAGGATTCAAAGTCCATTATTACTGCAGTGTGGTCTCCATTCACTGACATGGAGGGTTCAGAGTCCATTATAATGTTCGTATTATCTGTTACAAACAGGCAATCGCTAGCACCAGTGAGCGGGGTCTACATACAGCACCAGTGAGCGGGGTCTCACATATTAGCACCAGTGAGCGGGGTCTCACATACAGCACCACTGAGCGGGGTCTCACACACAGCACTGAGCGGGGGTCTCACATATAGCACCAGTGAGCGGGGTCTCACATACAGCACCACTGAGCGGGGTCTCACACACAGCACTGAGCGGGGTCTCACATACAGCACCAGTGAGCGGGGTCTCACATACAGCACCAGTGAGCGGGGTCCCACACACAGCACCAGTGAGCGGGGTCTCACACACAGCACCAGTGAGCGGGGGTCTCACATATAGCACCAGTGAGCGGGGTCTCACATACAGCACCAGTGAGTGGGTCTCACACACAGTGTCAGTACAGGGGGCACTTACTTTTATCACTCATGGGAGTTGTGCTCACTACATTGCTGCATACAGAGGGCACTGCAGTTAACCCCACGTTTGCTGACACACTTTCCTCTGGAGCATTGTCTGCTGCCTCAGACCCCTCACATTGTGCGGCTGATATCAGTGATACATTTCTTTCCAGACTTACTTGCTCCGCCCGTGCACAGCTTTATATTTAATGTCTTTATTACCCATTACTTGCTTTCTATTCATCTTCTGGGCTCTGGATCCCCTCTTTTTCTCCATAGCCCCAAGTTTCCTTTCTGGACACAGAGTTTACATCTTTGTCCAAGTTTTCTTTTTCCCAATGCCAGCTCTCGTCTGCAATCATCCAGGCTCTCACTTTTCATCAGTTTTATCTTGGATCAGTCTCTTTGTTAATTTCATCTTGCAATTTGCTAATTTGCATTTTCAGCTTAAAAATACTTTGCCTTGTAAGTTTAACCACTCAATCCAGCAACATAACAAGCAGGTTTTAGAAGACTCACCAGCCACCATCTCCAGCTTTCCATTACCACCAGGTCCATGCTGCAAGCCACACTCCAAGCTGAGGGCTTTCCCTGGATCATCAGCCCAGCTTCCCTCCCCTCCACCTGGGTCAGAAGCCATGCCTCCGCCCTGCTGGGAGCTCACAAACACACGTCTATCCTCTCCTATGTACAAGAATATAACTACTATAATACTGCCCCTATGTACAAGAATATAACTACTATAATACTGCTCCTATGCACAAGAATATAACTACTATAATACTGCTCCTATGTACAAGAATATAACTACTATAATACTGCCCCTATGTACAAGAATATAACTACTATAATACTACCCCCCTATGTACAAGAAATATAACTACTATAATACTGCTCCTATGTACAAGAATATAACTACTATAATACTGCTCCTATGTACAAGAATATAACTACTATAATACTGCCCCTATGTACAAGAATATAACTACTATAATACTGCTCCTATGTACAAGAATATAACTACTATAATACTGCCCCTATGTACAATAATATAACTGCTATAATACTGCTCCTATATACAAGAATATAACTACTATAATACTGCTCCTATACACAAGAATATAAACTATATATACTGCCCCTATGTACTAGAATATAACTACTATAATACTGCTCCTATGTACAAGAATATAACTACTATAATACTGCCCCTATGTATAAGAATATAACTACTAAATACTGCTCCTATGTACAGAATATAACTACTATAATACTGCCCCTATACACAAGAATATAACTACTATAATACTGCTCCTATGTACAAGAATATATCTACTATAATACTGCCCCTTTGTACAAGAATATAACTACTATAATACTGCTCCTATGTACAAGAATTTAACTACTATAATACTGCCCCCTATGTACAAGAATATAACTACTATAATACTGCCCCTATGTACAGGAATATAACTACTATAATACTGCTCCTATGTACAAGAATATAACTACTATAATACTGCCCCTATGTACAAGAATAATTACTACTATAATACTGCCCCTATGTACAGGAATATAACTACATAATACTGCTCCTATGTACAAGAATTTAACTACTATAATACTGCCCCCTATGTACAAGAATATAACTACTATAATACTGCTCCTATGTACAAGAATATAACTACTATAATACTGCCCCTATGTACAAGAATATAACTACTATAATACTGCCCTATACACAAGAATATAACTACTATAATACTGCTCCTATGTACAAGAATATAACTACTATAATACTGCCCCTATACACAAGAATATAACTACTATAATACTGCTCCTATGTACAGAATATAACTACTATAATACTGCTCCTATGTAGAAGAATATAACTACTATAATACTGCTCCTACAGTTAAGTCCATAAATATTTGGACAGAGACAACATTTATCTAATTTTGCTTCTAGACATTACCACAATGAATTTGAAACAAAACAAATCAGATGCAGTTGAAGTTCAGACTTTCAGCTTTCATTTGAGGGTATCCACATTAAAATTGGATGAAGGGTTTAGGAGTTTCAGCTCCTTAACATGTGCCACCCTGTTTTTAAAGGGACCAAAAGTAATTGGACAATTGACTCCAAGGCTATTTTCATGGACAGGTGTGGGCAATCCCTTCATTATATCATTCTCAATTAAGCAGATAAAAGGGCTGGTGTTGATTTGAGGTGTGGTGTTTGCATTTGGAAGGTTTAGCTGTGAAGGAAACATGCGGTCAAAGGAGCTCTCCATGCAGGTGAAACAAGCTATCCTTAAGCTGCAAAAAACAGAAAAAACCCATCCGAGAAATTGCTACAACTTTAGGAGTGGCAAAATCTACAGTTTGGTACATCCTGAGAAAGAAAGAAAGCACTGGTGAACTCATCAATGCAAAAAGACCTGGGCGCCCACGGAAGACAACAGTGGTGGATGATCGCAGAATACTCTCCATGGTGAAGAGAAAGCCCTTCACAACAGCCAACCAAGTGAACAACACTCTCCAGGAGGTAGGCGTATCAATATCCAAATCTACCATAAAGTGAAGACTGCATGAAATTAAATACAGAGGGTTCACTGCACGGTGCAAGCCACTCATAAGAATCAAGAATAAAAAGGCTAGGCTGGACTTTGCTAAAAAACATCTAAAAAAGCCAGCACAGTTCTGGAAGAACATTCTTTGGAGAGATGAAACCAAGATCAACCTCTACTAGAATGATGGAAAGAGAAAAGTATGGCGAAGGCGTGGTACAGCTCATGATCCAAAGCATACCACATCATCTGTAAAACATGGCGGAAGCAGTGTGATGGCTTGGGCATGCATGGCTGCCAGTGGCACTGGGTCACTAGTGTTTATTGATGATGTGACACAGGACAGAAACAGCCGAATGAATTCTGAGGTATTCAGAGCCATACTGTGTGCTCAGATCCAGCCAAATGCAGCCAAACTGATTGGTCGTCGTTTCATACTACAGATGGACAATGACCCAAAACATAAAGCCAAAGCAACCCAGGAGTTTATTAAAGCAAAGAAGTGGAATATTCTTGAATGGCCAAGTCACCTGATCTCAACCCAATTGAACATGCATTTCACTTGTTAAAGACTAAACTTCAGACAGAAAGGCCACAAACAAACAACAACTGAAAACCACCGCGGTGAAGGCCTGGAGAGCATAAAAAAAAGAAGGAAACACAGTGTCTGGTGATGTCCATGAGTTCACGACTTCAGGCAGTCATTGCTAACAAAGGGTTTTCAACCAAGTACTAGAAATGAACATTTTATTTACAATTATTTAATCTGTCTAATTACTTTTGGTCCCTTTAAAAACAGGGTGGCACATGTTAAGGAATTGAAACTCCTAAACCCTTCATCCAATTTTAATGTGGATACCCTCAAATGAAAAGCTGAAAGTCTGAACTTCAACTGCATCTGATTTGTTTTGTTTCAAATTCATTGTGGTAATGTCTAGAACCAAAATTAGATAAATGTTGTCTCTGTCCAAATATTTATGGACCTAACTGTATGTACAGAATATAACTACTATAATACTGCTCCCTATGTACAAGAATATCACTACTATAATACTGCCCCTATGTACAAGAATATAACTACTATAATACTGCTCCTATGTACAAGAATATAACTACTATAATACTGCCCCCTATGTACAAGAATATAACCACTATAATACTGCTCCTATGTACAAGAATATAATTACTATAATACTGCCTCCTATATACAAGAATATAACTACTATAATACTGCTCCTATATACAAGAATATAACTACTATAATACTGCTCCCTATGTACAAGAATATAACTCTATAACACTGCTCCTATGTACAAGAATATAACTACTATAATACTGCCCCCTATGTACAAGAATAAACTACTATAATACTGCTCCTATGTACAAGAATATAACTACTATAATACTGCCCTATGTACAAGAATATAACTACTATAATACTGCTCCTATGTACAAGAATATAACTACTATAATACTGCTCCTATATACAAGAATATAACTACTATAATACTGCTCCTATATACAAGAATATAACTACTATAATACTGCTCCTATGTAGAAGAATATAACTACTATAATACTGCTCCTATGTACAAGAATATAACTACTATAATACTGCTCCTATGTACAAGAATATAACTACTATAATACTGCTCCTATATACAAGAATATAACTACTATAATACTGCTCCTATATACAAGAATATAACTACTATAATACTGCTCCTATGTAGAAGAATATAACTACTATAATACTGCTCCTATGTACAGAATATAACTACTATAATACTGCTATGTACAAGAATATAACTACTATAATACTCCCTCTTTGGTATGAAACTGTTTTTCCTATCTTGGTTGCTCAGTATTCGGTATAGTCAGTCACCCCAGGATGTTTGCTAGGTTATTCGGTTTTCTATGTGTTGAGCTCATTACCTCTCTCTGGTATGTACTTCTGCTTGTATTTAGATTACTGTGTGGCGGTATTACATATGTCATCAGGTGGATGTAGCGCTGGAGGCTACAAAACAAAGTCTTTTACCATTTCTGTTTATATTTAGACATGTTGTTAGGGATAATATAGTAATGGTGGCCTAGCTCGTCTTTGGGGTCTCGTCTTTTACATTTCTGCGCTTTTTTCTTCTCGCATAAGACAATCTCCCCTGCTGGGAGCGGCTCATTCCCGGCTGTGATCACTTATCCGGAGCCTGTTACCTTCAGTCTCACAAATCCCGATTAATGCCGCCAACCTGATGCATGCATATCTTTATTAGACCTTACAGCAAAACGTTTCCAAATATCTAACAAAGCAATTGCATTTGTTTCTCTGCTTGTTCTTGTAAGGCAGTCGGCGATTATTCCCTGGGGGCTTTAGAGTTGAAGAACCTTGTTTTTCCAGCATTCATTAATATTTGCGTTTATTGGATGGTTAAATGTGTAACTTTACAGTCATTGGGGGCAACGGCAATATCTGAGCGTATTTCCCGTACTAAGATGGCGGGTAACAATAATACAGTCATATAGAACCAGTATATTACTGCCATATAAAGCCTAAATAATATTACTGCTATACAGCACCAATTTATTACTACTATATAAACTCCACATAACAGTACTGACATGTAGTGCCAAGATATCACTTCCATATAAAGCCTACATAATTAATCAGGCATGGGTCTGACATCTGTCGTGCAACCGAAGTTTGCTAGGTTTCGCTGCTACGCTTCTTCAGGGGTTTGAGTTGTAGGAAAACAGAGGCTCAAAGGAAACTGACCAGTTTTATTCGAACGTCCATGACAGCACTACAGAGAGAGGGGATCCGCCCCTTAGGAACAGGAAACCTACAGATATAAAAGGGCGGCACCTCTCCCACACATCAGTTGGTTTCCTGTTCCTGAAGGACAGGTTTCCTACAGATGAAGATCTTCAGGAGGACCCAGGCTGGCCGGTCGACCCAGGTAGCGGGGGGTCTCCTACCTCGACCGGTGCGGAGTCCCTGGAAGCGCCATGGTGGGTCCGGGTAGGATTCCACGACAGTGTGCGGAGCAGGTGGAGCAGTATCCAGAGGATCCCTGTCTCCCAACCAGCGCCGGTTGGTAAGTATTTCCCCCCTCTCCCTGGTCCCAGTACCTGCTCCCTGTCATCTCCTGCAGTCCTGTCATGGTAGGAGCCTGCCGGTGTGGTGCAGCCATGGGGGTAAAAATAGAAAAAAAAATTTTTTTTTTTGGGAATTTTGAATTCCCGCCACGCGTCGCTGCTATGAGAGGCGCGGCGGCGTTCTTTTGAATCTCCTGCCGCGCGTAGCTGCTGTGGGTGGCACGGCGGGGTTTTTGAATACTCACCGCGCGTTGCTGGTATGGGCGACGCGGCGGGGTTTTCTTTTGAATCTCCCGCCGCGCGTCGCTGCTGGGGGTGGCGCGGCGGGGTTTTCGGATCGCCCGCTCGCGTCCCTGCTGTGGGGCGACGCGGCAGGAGACGTACCTGCGTTAGCGTTCCCCGCTGGAGCGCCGATTCAGTCGCGGAAAAAGGGGGCGGGGTCTCCACCGCCGGAAGTGGGGCACCGGCCGGCGTTTTTGAAATATTTGGCGCGGCTGCATCACATAATGAGCGGCGCCTGCAGTGGGGACGGCGGGGAAGTGCAGGGGGGCTGTGGGGCGGGGAGCAGGAGTGTGTGGACCCCTGGCCGCACCTGCTGACCCGGATATCCGGGAAGGGGATATATAAGGAGCCTATGAAGCTGGGAAAGCGCTTCTGCCCCATTTCTTGCAATGGACACTGCAGAAGCTCCCTCAGTGCAGCAGGAGAGCCAGCAGCAGCAGCAGACAGAGCGCCCCTCTTCAATGGCCGGGCGATCAAGTAATCAGTCCAGCCGCAGGAGTTTGTCAGCCGGCAAGAAGACCCCTCCCCGTGATCCGGTACCTACCGCTGTATGAACTGGGTAAGAGATCGTCAGACTTAGAATACCCAGTAATGCAGTTTTTTCCCCCATTCTGTGTTTGGTCACTAGGGAAGAAGTGTTCGGTGAAAAGCAAGCACAGGGAATGTGCCTTTTGTGCTTGCCCTCTGCCTGACGCTTGCCCTAAAAGGTTATGCCAGCCGTGTATATGACAGACGGTAGGGCATTAAAGGGGGGAAGGGCAGAGGCCTGGGGTGAGATAGTTACCTCCCCCTGAAGGAGATAGTAAGGGCAGAGATGGAGTCCTTAAGACATGGAGAATCTTCCAGGCGTAGGACTGTACCAGTGTTATCTGATTCAGATTCACCCGCTGCCCATGAGAAGGGTGAAGTTTTTTCAGGACCCTCTTCTCCTTCCTCTTCGGCTTCTTCCTCTTCTTCTACAGAAGACGCTACCCGATTTTGTTTTCCCTTGGACCAAATGGACAAACCTGTCAAATCAGTTAGGTCCACCATGGGATAGAGGAGGCGAGACCAGAACTCTCAGCACAAGGTCTAATAGACAGAGAGTGGAAGAAGCCAAAGAAAAGAGGCTCCTTACCCCAAGCGTTTAAGCGGAGATATCCCTTTGAAGATTCCTTTACAGGTAGATGGGATAAAGCCCCGAAGCTGGACGCAGCGGTAGCGAAGGCTTCCAAAAAATCCTCCATCCCCTTCGATGATATGGGGTCCTTGAAAGACCCACTAGACAAGAAGGCAGACTCCTTCTTGAAAGGGACATGGGAGTGTCGGCAGGTGCCCTGAGGCCGGCGGTGGCGGCCACTTGTACAGCCAGATCAATGATGGTCTGGCTAGACCAATTAGAGTCCCAATTAGCAGATGGAACCCATAGGGGGTCGATTCGGAACACTTTACCGATAATCCAGAACGCGGCGGCTTTCCTGGCTGATTCCTCTGCGGACTCAATAAGAATGGCTGCCAGAGCGGCAGGTCTGTCTAATGCAGCGCGAAGGGCATTGTGGCTAAAGTGTTGGCCGGGCGATATTCAAGCCAGATCTCGCCTCTGCTCCATTCCCTGTGACGGCGAATATCTTTTTGGCCCAGTCCTGGACAAACTGTTAGAAAAGGCAGGGGACGACAAGAAAAAGTTTCCCAGTCTGTCAACTCCTTCCTACAAGAGGCCTTTCAGCAGAAGGAGGTTTGGCCGCAGAAGGTCGTCCAGGGAGGGAGCCAAATGGGATGAAAAGAGGAGAAGAGGTACAGGGTTTGTTTTAGGGAAACCAAAAAACCCTCGCAATGACTGGCAATACCGGTAGGAGGCAGGTTAATGGCCTTCTACCCAGCCTGGTCGGAAATCTCAAACAGTAGCTGGATCCTTAACCTCATAGCTACAGGGCTGCGTTTAGAATTCTCCTCGGTACCCCGGGATAGCTTTAAAATTACCCCCCTCAGGTCATCCCCATCGGAGCAGGCCTTTCTCGAGTTGGAAATACAAGAGCTTTACGCTAAAGTCCTAGTGGTGGTGCCGGAAGCGGAGTGGGGTAAAGGGTTTTACTCCCCTTTGTTTTTGATCCATAAACCGGACGGTTCTTTTAGGACAATTATTAATTTAAAGGCCTCAATAAGTTTCTTGTTATTGAACCATTTAAAATGGAAACGGTCAGCTCAGCAATAAAGCTTCTGTTTGAAAATTGCTTTATGGTGGTGTTAGATCTGAAAGACGCTTATTACCACGTACCAATCCATGTGGCCCATCAGCGTTTCCTCAGAGTAGCAGTCCACATGGGGAATCTCTACGACATTTTCAATATAGCGCCCTTCCCTTTGGCTTGGCGGTGGCCCCACGAGTGTTCACTAAAGTTATTTCGGAAGTCATGGCCCACTTACGTGAATCCAATATGCTCATAGTCCCCTACCTCGACGACTTCCTTATTATTGGAGAGACGGCAGAGCATTGCCTAGAGCAGCTGCAGAGAGCAATATCTACCCTAGAGCGTCTAGGATGGCTAATAAATATCAGAAAGTCTCGTTTGAATCCGATGAGAGTTCAGCAGTTTTTAGGGCTAATTCTGGATTCACGGAATCAGAACTGTAGTTTACCGTCAGACAAATTGATTCGCTTGCGTTACCAGGTCCTGAACGCCTCTAATAACCCCTCCATGTCTCTTAGGAAAGCCATGTCTCTTTTAGGCTCCCTCTCGTCCTGCATCTCCGCGGTTCAGTGGGCACAATTTCACACAAGGACGCTACAGGCTGAGGTTTTGTTATATCAAAATCTTTTAGGTGGTTGCCTGGAAGGCCAGCTATCCTTGTCCCAGGCTGCTATAAGGTCCCTGGATTGGTGGAAAGAAGAGACGAACCGGTCTAAGGGGGTTCCCTGGGAATATGAAATATCCCGGGTAGTCTCGACAGATGCAAGCCCTTCGGGGTGGGGGGCTCATATGGGGGATGTTATGGTTCAGGGCTTATGGGAGCTGGATCAAATACAGATGTCTTCTAATATGAAGGAGTTAACGGCAGTAGAGCAAGTGATTAAAAAGCTCCTTGTTTATCTACAGGGTCACCACGTTCCGGTCCTCTCATGGAAGTGGCAAGGCGCCTACTCCAGTTAGCAGAACGACATTTTCTTTCTTTAACGGCTCTTCATATAAGGGGAAAAGAAAATACCAAGGCGGACTTCTTAAGCCGCAATCTCCTGAGTCAGGGAGAATGGTCGTTAAAAACTTCCATCTTCGACCTAATTGTGTGGAAATGGGGTCTACCGGAGGTAGATCTCTTTGCTACCAAATCCAACAGGAAAGTGAGACGGTTCTGCTCTCTGAATCCCAGAGAACGCCCTCTGGCAGTGGACGCTCTTCTGTTAAAGTGGGATTTCAATCTGGCCTACGCCTTCCCTCCCTTGTCTTTACTCCCCCTAGTACTGAGGAAGGTCAGGAAAGACAGGGCAAGGGTAATAGTAGTCGCTCCCTTCTGGCCCAGGAGGGCATGGTTTTCAGGTCTCAGAAACATGTCGATAGCCGACCCTCGGGTCCTGCCGGATATCCCAGATCTGCTCTCCCAGGGCCCAGTCTACCATCCTCAGGTAGCGGGCCTCCACTTGACGGCGTGGATTTTGAACGGTCGCTGCTGAGAGATAAGGGGTTTTCGGCTAATCTAATTAATACTCTCCTTAAAAGCAGAAAAGAGGTTACAACTAGAATCTACGCTAGGACTTGGAAAAAATTTCTTCAGAGTTCGGGGGTGGTAGCAGGGGACCCAACACCGATAGCCCAGATTCTAGAATTCCTGCAAAAGGGTCTGGACTTAGGTCTCTCTACGAGCACCCTTAAGGTGCAGGTTTCAGCGTTGGGAGCGCTCTTCAGTTGCAACATCGCCAATAATTACTGGGTCAGTAGATTCATTAAGGCTGCGGGTAGGTCAAGACCCATAGTGAAGGAGAGAATCATGCCATGGGATTTGAACCTTGTTCTTACTGCTTTAACAGAACCCCCCTTTGAACCTATTTCAGCAGCATCAATAAAAATTCTTTCCCTAAAAACCGCCTTCCTGGTAGCATTAACTTCGGCTAGGAGGGTAAGTGACATCCAGGCACTATCTAGACTGTCTCCTTACACTCGGGTCCTGGATGACAGGGTAATACTTAGACCTGATCCGGCATACCTACCTAAGGTGTCTTCCGCTTTTCACAGAACACAGGAAATTGTTCTCCCTTCTTTCATCCCTAATCCATCTAATCAAAAAGAGATAAAACTCCATACTTTAGATGTTAGAAGATGTCTCCTGCAATATTTGGCAGTCACTGACCCCTGGAAAAGGGACAATGCATTGTTTGTCTCTTTTCAGGGAATTAACAAAGGCTGCAGAATAACAAAAGGCTCATTGGCCAGATGGATTAGGGAAGCAATTTCTCTGGCATACACCTCGAGGGGCAAGCCGGCACCTGAGAGGCTAAAGGTACTGCCACACTAAACAATCCCGCTAGCGATCACAATAACGACGCATACTAATGCGATCGCTAGCGGATTGTTTCTATATCGCTAAGTGCGGCCACATTTAGCGATATAGTTAACGACGCTATCGCCGTTAGCGATCTTCTTAACGACTTTAGCGGTACAAAAGTACCGCTAAATCGCTAAGAAAAGGTGCCACACTAGCGATATATACTTACCCAGCGGGAGCGCCGACGAGAAAATAGGGTCCGGAACGATTCCAGCGACGAGCGAGATCACAGCAGGAAGCTCGTCGCTGGCAGCTGCCGCACTGAACAACATCGCTAACGGGATTGCTAAATAGTGACGTTTTTTAGCGATCCCGTTAGCGATATTGTTCAGTGTGGCATACCCTTTAGGGCGCATTCCACCCGAGCTGTGGCGACTTCATGGTCAGAGAGGGCAGAAGTCTCCATTGACCAGATATGTAAGGCAGCTACGTGGTCTTCTCCACACACGTTTTACACTCATTATAGATTAGATTTGGGTGCTTCCTCAGACCTTTCTTTCGGACTAAGGGTG
Organism: Oophaga sylvatica; assembly: GCA_033576555.1. Lineage (NCBI taxonomy): Eukaryota > Metazoa > Chordata > Amphibia > Anura > Dendrobatidae > Oophaga > Oophaga sylvatica. The sequence goes on along the minus strand of JARQOD010007566.1, from coordinate 26,288 downwards.
CTGCAGGCTGTAGTCCCTCCCTAAGTAGTTATTACTCTCTGTAATTCTCTCTGTAGTGCTGTCATGGACGTTCGAATAAAGTCTTAGTTACTTACCGTTAACGGCAGGGCCGGCGTCAGCACCCGGCACACCCGGGCCAGTGCCGGGGCCCTGAGCAGGCGGGGGGCCCACTCGCAGTCTGGCACCCCCGCGCGGATAGCTGTGTCAGCGCCGCCACTGGGCCCCCCCCCGCCTGCTCAGGTCCCAGGCAGCAGCTGGCAACAATACTTACCTCTCCCGTGCCTCCGCTGCCGCAGCTCCGGGCTCCAGGGGGCGCCGGCGCTTCCTCTCACAGCCGGCCGCTGAATGACGTCATCATTCAGCGGCCGGCTGTGGCACAGAGCGCGGGGACGCTGAACAGGTAAGACGTCTCTGTGTGTGTGTCTCTGTGTGTGTATGTGTGTGGCCCAGCTTCGCAAGGCACACATGTCTCCTGGAAAATGCACAGGAAGGTAACTGTAAAGCTTGATATTCATTCACGCACACTTCTCAGCATTGCCACTAGAGGCATATCAGACTATTTAGTAGTGTGACGTAGCAATAGTGAGTCATTCTAGTCAGAGCTCAGCCTGAGCTAGACAGAAGTGATTCAAGTTCCTGTCTTTGGACAGAGAAGATCAGATTAGTCTTGGAGGGAGAGGAGAGAAGACTGAACCCACACATAGCTTGTGTAGCTCATCTGATAAGAAAGTGGAGGCTAGTACGGGTGAAGTGAATCATCTTAGCCTAGTCAGAGCTACCCCTTAACCTGCTACTCAGAACAAGCTGTCTGTGTTCCTAAGAAAGTGGAAGGTGACTCTCAGAGCTACAGCGTAAATACAGTCTGACGAAGCGTCCTGTGAGCTGCTCTGGACAGAGTTCTGTGAAAGAAGGAAGGAAAGGAATTACAGCAGTTATACCAACGAGTCAACTGAGAACAGGTCAGTGAGCACTGAAGGAAAGCTGACCTTTATACCATTGCTACACGTGCTTATGTTAAGGGCGAGAGCAGGGCGAAGGGCGAGTGGAGAAGCAAGAGTGACTAAAGGGACAAATCACCCTCATTCAGTTAACCGGACACCGGGGTCCGAAGCGTTGCTAGTGCTTCACGCCTAGTAATAAGAAAACCGGAGCCCTTTCTGGACTACAAGTCGCAGAAGGTAGCCCTAAGCGCTGATACGTAACCGGAGTCAGGGAGAACAGGGACTTTGAGTCAGTGCACGACAAAAGTAAGGACTTAGTTCTCTCAACATCTGATAATCAGAGACATAGAAGGCTCCACCACAATGTTGGCCGGGCGCAGTTGCTATTAAAAGAGTTGCACTTGACTTTATGCAAGTTGTACTCACACACATTAAAAGGATAAAGGAGGCCTCTAACCTGCTCAACAGTTTCCTGAATGTGCATTCTCCAACCTAACCAGCTTCCCGGGGCATACCTGCAACATCTACAAGTAAAGGTATGGAAAGAGACTGCATTGTGTGTGACTGAATTCTTATCTGCCCCCTGCATCACCACCATAGACTTTGAGGGACCAGTCCCACCTGTGGGGGACTTAACACCTAGCTGCCATAACATCCCCTCAGAGATCTACCCTGCAGCGCTGGTCAATCAGATCAGAAACCACAGGTGGCGTCACGAACTACTATAACTACAATCCCCTGTAAATATTCCCCCATTGCATGACCGCCAGGGCCACGGACCGAGCTCTGCTGCCAGTGACATTCCCCATAGACTCCCATGGGCTCAGTTCCGAGTACCCCATAGCCCTGGTACCACCAATGTGGTGCGCGTCATCTTTTGGCGTCACGAACAGGATACGAAGCTTGCAAATTGTGAGTCCTGTGTTGCCTATATTGAACTGTTTTTGTGAAAAAGAGTGTTTTGTGATTTTTGGCGCCATTTTCCCGCCATATTCGCGCCCTGAGGCGCTGGTGAAGAAGGTGGGCGTGCATTCGTGGGCGTACTCCCCCCCTGTGGCGCGAAAGTTATGGCCGCCCTCTCAAAATGCTACTATAATGTGAGATCCTACCCCACTGCAAGGGAGATCCGCCTCCTCTTAATCTTCTATGCAAAAAAGAGGAAGCGCAAATCCCGCCTCCACGGAAGAGACCAGATTGTTCCTGATGGAAACCACAGTCTGGCCTGGAGAGAGATGGCAGAAGGACAAGAGCAGCTATGCAGTGGAGCGGTGGAGCGCAGGCCCTGCTCCCCAGAGAAGCTGTTGTTTGAACCGGAGCCATCCCTAATACAGAAACTTCAACAAACCTTGCTGGAGTGCAAGGAGGAGAATGCAGCGCTTAAGAAATTGATACAGAGCCAGGCAGACATGGAGGAGACCGAGAGACGCTGGCGTGCCCAGACACAGCGGCTGCTGTGGGACGCAGTGCTCTCTCCCACAGACATAACGCCATCACCTGACTTTCCTATGTCCCTGCTGAAGAAAGCTGAAGGAAAACCGGAGGCCGCCCCCAAAAGAGCTGTACCTGATCCCACCGATGTAGCGGTGGAAGAGAAGGAGGCTGAGGGAGTCCTGCCTGTTCCGGAGTGCCAGCTAGGCCAAGAGGCTGCAGCAGATTACAGTTCCCCGGTAGGAACACCGGAGGGGTCCCAGCCATCATTGCCAGAAATCGATTGGGACGCAATGCAGTATCTGGATGACGTCACTTATGCTGTAAAAGTGGAAAATGAGCAGCGACGCCGTGGTCTGGATAAACAACGTCAACAGGAGCAGAGAGAGGCGCGGCAGCGGTACCATGAAAAGTTCCTCGCTGACAAGGAGACCGTCCGGAAGAACAAAGGTACGCGACGGGAACCGCGGCGCCAGGGGTGCATAACAGGGTTCCAACTCCGCAAAGGCTGGGGCTTCATACATGAGCCGGGCCTATACCAAGAGATCTTTGCGAGTCGGAGAGATGTGGAGTCCCATTTAACCATCGGCACCCTGGGAGGGATCTTGTAAACGGGGATATTGTCAGCTACATGCGGCACTGGGGGTTAAAAGGGTGGTACGCCTTAAACGTCACCCGTGTCAGCGACCCCGTCCCTGAAACCAGTGAGGTCTCCCGTGCCACAGCACCGCGAACCCCAGCAGCGTCATCTTTGGCGTCAGCACCAGGCCGTGCACCAGCATCACCCCCTGCGTACTCCTCTACACCCAGGTCTTGCTCTGCAACGCAACCTGCGATCATTTCTGCATCGCAACCTGAATTGTATACTGCGGCACCTTTTACAACGCAACCTGCGTTCTATTCTGAGGATGTACCCGTTGGGTTGCCAGTTCGAATAAAGGATGTAGCCACTCAAACACAGATCGCAGGACATGATCTCTTTGTTATGCGTTCAAAAGAACACCGCGTCGTTCCAGCCCCAGGAGTGGAAGACGTTATTGAAGTTTGCAAGAAAGAAGAAAATCAGTAGGACCCAGACAGGGGTTTACTGCAACTGAACCTGTACAAAGTTTGAAGAAGTTTTATGAAAAATTGCACTTTATAGAAATGTTGAATAATGTTTATTACTATGCTTATTTAAAGTAGAATACCCGGCTGGGTAAAGAGTTAAAGTATAATGTGATTTTACTTGAAAAATGTTTTATCATGCAAGGACTGCGTGGCTGTGGACTTTGCCAGCCCAAAAACTTTTATTGTAAATAGTTCGCACTTCCGTGCCCCATTTTGGTTTTACATAAAGCCTAAACTACCTCTGAAGAAAAACCCGTATGGTGTGGCCTAGAGTGAGGTCTGCAGCTCAGAAGTCCTGCAGCCCACCCAGGACCCACGTGGGAGGTTTTTGGTGCGGGTCCTCCACAAGAATCTTGTCTTATACTGTGTATATTTATTGAAAAGTATTTTGATAATTTTCTACTGATCTATGTACAAATTGTAACGTTTAAGAGTCCTTACCTCCCGCAAGGGATGAGTTATTATGTTGATGTTATATGCAAAACAAAAATGTTTTTCTTTTCTATTTCAGCCCGGGAGTGCTGAGTTTAACTAGGGGGGGATGTGTGGCCCAGCCTCGCAAGGCACACATGTCTCCTGGAAAATGCACAGGAAGGTAACTGTAAAGCTTGATATTCATTCACGCACACTTCTCAGCATTGCCACTAGAGGCATATCAGACTATTTAGTAGTGTGACGTAGCAATAGTGAGTCATTCTAGTCAGAGCTCAGCCTGAGCTAGACAGAAGTGATTCAAGTTCCTGTCTTTGGACAGAGAAGATCAGATTAGTCTTGGAGGGAGAGGAGAGAAGACTGAACCCACACAGAGCTTGTATAGCTCATCTGATAAGAAAGTGGAGGCTAGTACGGGTGAAGTGAATCATCTTAGCCTAGTCAGAGCTACCCCTTAACCTGCTACTCAGAACAAGCTGTCTGTGTTCCTAAGAAAGTGCCCATAGCCCTGGTACCACCAATGTGGTGCGCGTCATCTTTAGTGCGGTGCTTTGTGTGTGTGTGTGTATGTATGTGTGTGTGTGTATGTATGTAGGTGAGAGAGTGCTTGTGTGCTGTCTGTGTGTGATGATGGGCAGGCATTGCTGATAATGGGGAGGCATTCATGATGGGGAGAAGATGATGATGGGCAGGCATTGCTGATAATGGGGAGGCATTGATGATGGGGAGAAGATGATGATGGGCAGGCATTGCTGATAATGGGGAGGCATTGATGATGATGGGGAGAAGATGATGATAATGGGCAGGCATTGATGATGGGAGAAGATGATGATGGGCAGACATTGATGATGATGGGGAGGAGATGATGATGGGCAGGCATTGCTGATAATGGGGAGGCATTGATGATGATGGGGAGAAGATGATGATAATGGGCAGGCATTGATGATGGGGAGAAGATGATGATGGGCAGACATTGATGATGATGGGGAGGAGATGATGATGGGCAGGCATTGCTGATAATGGGGAGGCATTGATGATGATGGGGAGAAGATGATGATGATGGGCAGGCATTGATGATGATGGGGAGGCAATCATGATGATAATGGGGAGTCTTTCCACAGCGCCCTTTCCTGAGCTGTAACAGTGCAGAACGCAGTACAGCGCAGAGGAGAGCTCCATATTTTGTATGGAGCATTATATGGGGACCAGTATCCTGTATGGAGCATTATATGGGGACCAGTATCCTGTATGGAGCATTATATGGGGACCAGTATCCTGTATGGAGCATTATATTGGTGTCACGCTGTCTAATGATATGTATACAATGTCAGTAAACTATTAATACAGGAACAACACTCTATACAACAACTAGTATAGCAACATCAGCATGTAAGTATAGAATAGATTTACCTGACACGATATCTGCTGAACTCAGGGTTAATCTTGAGGACTTGATGAGCTGAAACAGGAAAGAGGTGGACCGGGATCTAACCTGACCCTAAACTGGGGTCCTAACTAATCCCTCACCTTGGAGGTACTGATAATGGTTCAGAGGTCCAAGTCTCCAACCTAACCCTGTCTCCTATCAGACCCTGAACCCTGTAATCAGTCCTAAGAAGGATCCTGACTACCACCAAAGGGATATGGGCTGATCTCAGCTAAATACTCAGATTAGACATATAAGACAGACAGGATAACACTCGCTTGCATACACACTCAAACACCAAAGGAACATAAATGGTCTGGGAAATAAACTCTAACCAAGTTGAGCTTAGAACAACTAAGGAGCTCACAACTAAAGTCTATACAGATTCATTCCTATCTGTGGTCTGCATGAAGGTTTCACTGGCAACTCCCCAAGCAGACAACCAGGAATTTAAAGGAAACCAATCAACAAATAATCAATTGCAGCCGGGAGAAACTGCACCCAGTCCCAGCACCGAGCACAGACAGAATTAACTCCCTAGCTGCCAAACACAAAGAAACAGCAGATCAGCTGTGAGAAGTCAAAATGTGCAACCGCGACGATCTTCGTGGCAATGCACACATGACAGTACCCCCCCTTCTACGAGGGGCCTCCGGACCCTCAGGGCCAGGCCTGCCCGGGGAGTTCTGTGGAAGGTCCGAACCAAACGATCTGCGTTAACATCAGACGCAGGGACCCACGTCCTCTCCTCTGGACCATACCCCTTCCAATGCACCAAGTACTGAAGGGACCGGCGATTCAGACGTGAGTCAATGATCTTTGATACTTGAAATTCCAAGTTACCATTGACCAACACTGGAGGAGGAGGTAGAGGTGACGATATGACTGGTGCCACATACCTTTTAAGTAATGACTTGTGGAACACATTGTGGATTTTAAACGTAGGAGGGAGGTCCAGACGAAATGCCACAGGATTAATTATGGAACTGATCCTGTACGGCCCGATGAATCTGGGACCCAGTTTCCAGGAGGGCACCTTAAGTTTTATATTCCTGGTAGACAACCATACCAGATCGTTCACATTCAGATCTGGACCAGAAACTCTCCTCCTATCAGCCATACGTTTGTAACGGTTCCCCATCGCACTCAGATTATTCAATACACCTCTCCACACAGAAGCAAGTGACGACGAGAAACGCTCCTCCTCAGGAACCCCAGAAGGGCCCCCCCCATTGAAAGTACAAAACTGGGGATGGAAACCATATGCCCCAAAAAACGGGGACTTACCAGTGGACTCGCTCCGCCTGTTGTTAAGAGCGAACTCTGCCAGAGGCAAGAAAGAAGACCAGTCCTCTTGGTTCTCTGAGACAAAACACCGGAGATATGTCTCTAAGCTCTGATTCAGACGCTCTGTCTGACCATTGGTCTGCGGATGAAAAGCCGAGGAAAATGACAATTGCATCCCCCGACGTAAACAAAATGCCCTCCAAAATTTGGACACAAACTGAGACCCCCTATCTGACACCACATCAGAAGGCAACCCATGAAGTCTAACGATCTCCCTAATGAACACCTGCGCCAGAGTTTTAGCATTAGGGAGTGCAGGAAGAGCAACGAAATGTGCCATCTTACTGAACCTGTCAACAACCACCAGTATGACAGTATTCCCTGACGACGGAGGAAGGTCCGTAATGAAGTCCATAGATAAATGAGTCCATGGACGCTCCGGAAGTTTCAAGGGTAAAAGGGTCCCAGACGGACGGGTATGAGGGGTTTTAGAGCGAGCACACACCCCACATGACGCGACAAAAGTTATAACATCTTTATTAGCATTAGGCCACCAAAACCGGCGAGAAAGGAGATCTAAAGTAGCCTTACTCCCTGGATGTCCTGCTAGAGCAGAATTATGATGTGCCTCAATAACCTTTTGTCTCAACAGATTTGGGACAAACAATCTCCCTGGAGGTCCTGCAGGGGCGTCCCCCTGAGCCTCTAACACCTCCTCCTCAAGCTCAGAAAATACAGCCGACACTACCACCCCCTCCTGAAGGATAGGACTCGGGTCATCCGTTTTCCCGGCCCCTGGGAAACTGCGAGACAAGGCATCAGCCTTTACATTCTTAGACCCCGGGCGATAAGTGACGACAAAATTAAACCTGGTAAAAAACAACGACCATCGAGCTTGTCTGGAATTCAGACGCTTAGCGGATTCCAAATACAACAGGTTCTTGTGATCAGTAATAACGGTAACCGGGTGGACTGCCCCCTCCAAAAAGTGACGCCATTCTTCAAAAGCTAACTTAATGGCCAAAAGTTCCCTATTGCCGATATCATAATTCCTTTCGGCGGACGACAATTTCTTAGAAAAGAAAGCGCACGGATGCCATTTACCAGGGGACGGACCCTGGGACAATATAGCACCCACCCCTACGTCAGACGCATCCACCTCCACAATGAACGGCTGAGATGCATCTGGTTGGATGAGAACGGGTGCCGAAGCAAAACATTTCTTCAAAGAGGAAAAGGCTTGGCAAGCTTTGTCCGACCATTTAGAAAAATCCGTCCCTTTTCTTGTCATGTCAGTGAGAGGTTTGACGACAGATGAGAAATTACAAATAAATTTCCGGTAGTAGTTAGCAAACCCCAAAAAACGCTGCAGAGCCTTAAGATCCCCTGGCTGATCCCATTCAAGCACTGCTCTCACCTTTTCAGGGTCCATACGGAAACCGGAGGCTGACACCAAAAAACCCAAAAACTGAAGTTCCTGTACGGCAAATACACACTTCTCCAGTTTGGCGTATAGTTTATTGTCTCGCAAGATCTGCAACACCTGTCTCACATGCTCCTGATGAGACACAAGATCTGGCGAGTAAATTAAAATGTCGTCCAAATATACGACCACAAACAGCCCCACAAGGTGACGAAAAATGTCATTAACAAAATGTTGGAATACTGCTGGTGCAGTAGTCAGACCAAAAGGCATGACAAGGTTCTCATAATGTCCCTCCGGCGTGTTAAACGCCGTTTTCCACTCATCCCCCTCTTTTATCCTAATCAGATTATACGCCCCCCTGAGATCCAATTTAGAGAACCATTTGGCGCCAACAATTTGATTGAAGAGATCAGGAATAAGAGGGAGTGGATACGGATCTCGAACAGTAATCCGATTAAGTTCGCGGAAATCCAAGCAAGGGCGTAGGCCTCCATCTTTCTTCTTCACAAAGAAGAACCCCGCGGCTACTGGGGAAGATGAAGGTGTAATATGCCCTTTGGCCAGACTTTCAGAAATATAATCTTTCATAGCCTGCCTCTCAGGACCAGAAAGATTATACAACCTAGCTTTAGGCAACTTAGCATCAGGAAGGAGATTAATAGAGCAGTCATACACGTGATGAGGAGGCAACTCCTGACACCCCTCCTCAGAGAAAACATCCCCAAAATCCTCCAAAAAAGGAGGCAATGTACTAGGCACGACCGCACTGATGACTGTGTTCATGCAGTTGCTTTTGCAAAACTCACCCCATTGGCTTATTTCTCTGGACTGCCAATTAATCACAGGGTTATGTTTAACCAACCAAGGAAGTCCCAACACAATGGGAGTAGGTAGACCCTCCAACACATAACAAGATAATTGTTCCCTATGTATTGCCCCTACCCGAAGGTCAATGTTATGAACCTCATGAACAAAGCTACCTTGGCCGAGAGGCCTGGCGTCAATGGAGAATATAGGGATCGGTTTGACCAATACACTCAGATGCATACCTTGAGCCTGAGCAAACTGAGCGTCAACCAGATTAGCCCCGGAACCACTATCAAGAGGAACAGACAATCTCTCCACTCTCGTACCAACTACCACCTCCACTGGTACAAGGAACTGAGAAGAACTGGCGGATGAAATACATACTCCCAGGTTGTCGTCCACCACACAACCTGGGATTAACAGTTTTCCGGCGACTTTTGGCTCAACAAGGCACGGGATGGACATTCTCCAACAAAATGTCCCTCTTTCCCGCAGAAAAAACATCTTCTAGTCCTGCGGCGTACCGCCAATCCCCTCCTACGAAATGATGTCCCTCCCAACTGCATAGGCTCATCCGAACAGACAAGGGGAACCTCAACATAAGGGACTTTAGTGGTAGGTGGAGAAACAACAGGGAGTGGGGTTACCTCACCCCTCTCCCGAAGCCGTCTATCAGTACGGATAGCTAGGGCCATAGCAGCCTCCAGTGAATGAGGAGACTCATACTGAGCCAAAACGTCTTTTAATTTATCAGAAAGCCCATGACAAAACTGGCTCCTAAGAGCTGGGTCATTCCACTGAGTATCTGTGGCCCATCTACGAAACTCAGAAGCAAATTCCTCTGCAGGACGATCTCCCTGCTGTATCTTACGTAATTTTGTCTCAGCAAGAGAGACCCGATCTGGGTCATCATATTCCAATCCCAGGGCAGTAAAAAATTGATCTACAGACAGTAGAGCCGGGGATCCCGGAGGAAGGGAAAATGCCCAGGATTGAGGGTCCCCTTGCAGAAGTGAGATAACAATTCCCACTCTCTGCTCATCACTCCCTGATGATCGAGGCCGAAGCCGAAAATACAATTTACATGCCTCCCGGAAGGTGAAAAATTTGTCTCGCCCACCAGTGAACCTGTCCGGGAGAGCTACTTTAGGTTCAACTCTGGTTTGCTCCAGGGGAGACAAAACTTTGGACTTAATGTCCGTCAGCTCCATGGATAATCCCTGCAACTGCAGAGCCAGCTGGGCTACTGGATCCATGGTAACTGGAGATAATTTTTATGGCCAGTGAAAATGTCACGCTGTCTAATGATATGTATACAATGTCAGTAAACTATTAATACAGGAACAACACTCTATACAACAACTAGTATAGCAACATCAGCATGTAAGTATAGAATAGATTTACCTGACACGATATCTGCTGAACTCAGGGTTAATCTTGAGGACTTGATGAGCTGAAACAGGAAAGAGGTGGACCGGGATCTAACCTGACCCTAAACTGGGGTCCTAACTAATCCCTCACCTTGGAGGTACTGATAATGGTTCAGAGGTCCAAGTCTCCAACCTAACCCTGTCTCCTATCAGACCCTGAACCCTGTAATCAGTCCTAAGAAGGATCCTGACTACCACCAAAGGGATATGGGCTGATCTCAGCTAAATACACAGATTAGACATATAAGACAGACAGGATAACACTCGCTTGCATACACACTCAAACACCAAAGGAACATAAATGGTCTGGGAAATAAACTCTAACCAAGTTGAGCTTAGAACAACTAAGGAGCTCACAACTAAAGTCTATACAGATTCATTCCTATCTGTGGTCTGCATGAAGGTTTCACTGGCAACTCCCCAAGCAGACAACCAGGAATTTAAAGGAAACCAATCAACAAATAATCAATTGCAGCCGGGAGAAACTGCACCCAGTCCCAGCACCGAGCACAGACAGAATTAACTCCCTAGCTGCCAAACACAAAGAAACAGCAGATCAGCTGTGAGAAGTCAAAATGTGCAACCGCGACGATCTTCGTAGCAATGCACACATGACAATTGGGTCCAGTATTCTGTATGGAGCATTATTTTGGGTCCAGTATTCTGTATGGAGCATTATATGGGGGGTGACATCCTGCATGGGGTATTATATGGGTGATGAGGGGGAGACTGTGGTGCCCATAATATTGTATGGAGGACTGTACTGTCCAGTCTGTACTGTGCGCTGTGAGGATTTGGCGGTTTTTGAGCTATTGTACAATTTACAATAGATATCACTCATGTAATGGAAGAAGTGAAGTATTTGGCATTGTACTATACCCATATTTCTCTGCCATATCTGTGCATCATGAATCGTGGTCTGTGTTAAAGGGGCCCACTGAGGCTCTTTCGCCCGGGGCCCATAAAAACCTGGAGCCGGCCCTGGTTAACGGTATTTTTCGAAGTCCATGACAGCACCCTTACATTTCCACCCGTGTTCTATGTGCACTTCTTCCTCTTATATAGTCCACATGTAATAAACAATTGACCAATATTACTGTGTGATGCATAATTTTTTGCTGTATACCATTTAACCTTGGTAGTCCATGTATGCTCTGTAATCCAACTGATGTGTGGGAGAGGTGCCGCCCTTTTATATCTGTAAGTTTCCTGTTCCTAAGGGGCGGATCCCCTCTCTCTGTAGTGCTGTCATGGACTTCGAAAAATACCGTTAACGGTAAGTAACTAAGACTTTTCATCCTATCTAGAAACCGCTACTTCCCCACTATTCATCTTCTGTCTGACTTTTCCCTATTTTAAGACTTTACTGACGGCCTGCACACTACGGTCTACACTTCTGTCCTCATCTGCTTTGATGGCCTGGCTAGATCGCTGCGGTCAGTTCCTCCAGTGAGTGTTTTCTATGCACAGATGAAAAAAGTAGAGGAAGATAATATCTCTAACTCAGCATTTGTGTTCTTGTGACTTTTCTTTATTTTCTTGTGATATTTGTTGCTGTTTTTATTCCAAAATGGCGCACATGAGAAGACACAGAAGTACAAGGTGTTCAATGCTAAGAGACATGGCCGAGGTGAGGAGGCTGAGCCCGACCACCACTGAGCAAGACACAGAAGTACAAGGTGTTCAGTGCTCAGAGACACGGCCGAGGGTGAGGAGACTGAGCCCGACTACCACTGAGCAAGACACAGAAGTACAAGGTGTTCAGTGCTCAGAGACACGACCGAGGTGAGGAGGATGAGCCCGACCACCTCTGAGGAAGACACAGAAGTACAAGGTGTTCAGTGCTCAGAGACACGGCCGAGGTGAGGAGGATGAGCCCGACCACCTCTGAGGAAGACACAGAAGTACAAGGTGTTCAGTGCTCAGAGACATGGCCGAGGTGAGGAGGCTGAGCCCGACCACCACTGAGCAAGACACAGAAGTACAAGGTGTTCAGTGCTCAGAGACATGGCCGAGGTGAAGAGGCTGAGCCCGACCACCACTGAGCAAGACACAGAAGTACAAGGTGCTCAGTGCTCAGAGACACGGCCGAGGTGAAGAGGCTGAGCCTGACCACCACTGAGCAAGAAACAGGAGTATAAGGTGTTCAGTGCTCAGAGACACAGCCGAGGTGAGGAGGCTGAGCCCGACCACCACTGAGCAAGACACAGAAGTACAAGGTGTTCAGTGCTCAGAGACACGACCAAGGTGAGGAGGCTGAGCCCGACCACCACTGAGCAAGACACAGAAGTACAAGGTGTTCAGTGCTCAGAGACACAGCCGAGGTGAGGAGGCTGAGCCCGACCACCACTGAGCAAGAAACAGGAGTATAAGGTGTTCAGTGCTCAGAGACACGGCCGAGGTGAGGAGGCTGAGCCCGACCACCACTGAGCAAGACACAGAAGTAGAAGGTGTTCAGTGCTCAGAGACATGGCCGAGGTGAAGAGGCTGAGCCCGACCACCACTGAGCAAGAAACAGAAGTACAAGGTGTTCAGTGCTCAGAGACATGGCCGAGGTGAGGAGGCTGAGCCCGACCACCACTGAGCAAGAAACAGGATATAAGGTGTTCAGTGCTCAGAGACACAGCCGAGGTGAGGAGGCTGAGCCCGACCACCACTGAGCAAGAAACAGAAGTACAAGGTGTTCAGTGCTCAGAGACAGGGCCGGCTCCAGGTTTTTATGGGCCCCGGGCGAAGGAGCCTCAGTGGGCCCCTTTAACACAGACCACGATTCATGATGCACAGATACAGCAGAGAAATATGGGTATAGTACAATGCCAAATACTTCTCTTCTTACATTACATGAGTGATATCTATTGTAAATTCTACAATAGCTCAAAAACCGCCAAATCCTCACAGCGCACAGAACAGACAGGACAGTACAGTCCTCCATACAATATTATGGGCACCACAGTCTCCCCCTCATCACCCATATAATACCCCATGCAGGATGTCACCCCCCATATAATGCTCCATACAGAATACTGGACCCAATATAATGCTCCATACAGGATACTGGTCCCCATATAATGCTCCATACAGGATACTGGTCCCCATATAATGCTCCATACAAAATATGGAGCTCTCCTCTGCGCTGTACTGCGTTCTGCACTGTTACAGCTCAGGAAAGGGCGCTGTGGAAAGACTCCCCATTATCATCATGATTGCCTCCCCATCATCATCAATGCCTGCCCATCATCATCATCTTCTCCCCATCATCATCAATGCCTCCCCATTATCAGCAATGCCTGCCCATCATCATCTCCTCCCCATCATCATCAATGTCTGCCCATCATCATCTTCTCCCCATCATCAATGCCTGCCCATTATCATCATCTTCTCCCCATCATCATCAATGCCTCCCCATTATCAGCAATGCCTGCCCATCATCATCTCCTCCCCATCATCATCAATGTCTGCCCATCATCATCTTCTCCCCATCATCAATGCCTGCCCATTATCATCATCTTCTCCCCATCATCATCAATGGCTCCCCATTATCAGCAATGCCTGCCCATCATCATCATCTCCTCCCCATCATCATCAATGCCTGCCCATCATCATCTTCTCCCCATCATCAATGCCTGCCCATTATCATCATCTTCTCTCCATCATCATCAATGCCTCCCCATTATCAGCAATGCCTGCCCATCATCATCTTCTCCCCATCATCAATGCCTGCCCATTATCATCAATGCCTGCCCATTATCATCATCTTCTCCCCATCATCATCATCAATGCCTCCCCATTATCAGCAATACCTGCCCATCATCACACACAGACAGCACACAAGCACTCTCTCACATACTTATACACACACATACACACACACACAAAGCACCGCACTACATACACACACAGAGACACACACACGTCTTACCTATCCGACGTCCACGCGCTCTCTGCCACAGCCGGCCGCTGAATGATGACGTCATTCAGCGGCGCTGCTGTGAGAGGAAGCGCCGGCGCCCCCTGGAGCCCGGAGCTGCGGCAGCGGAGGCACGGGAGAGGTAAGTATTGTGCCAGCTGATGCCGGGGCCCTGAGCAAGCGGGGGGGGCCCAGTGGCGGCGCTGACACCGCTCTCCTCCGCTAATGGGCGCGAGGGTGCCAGATGGCGAGTGGGCCCCCCCGCCTGCTCAGGGCCCCGGCACTTGCCCGGGAATGCCGGGTGCTGACCCCGGCCCTGCTCAGAGACACGACCGAGGTGAGGAGGCAGAGCCCGACCACCACTGAGCAAGACACAGAAGTACAAGGTGTTCAGTGCTCAGAGACACAGCCGAGGTGAGGAGGCTGAGCCCGACCACCACTGAGCAAGATACAGAAATACAAGGTGTTCAGTGCTCAGAGACACGGCCGAGGTGAGGAGGCTGAGCCCGACCACCACTGAGCAAGACACAGAAGTACAATGTGTTCAGTGCTCAGAGACATGGCCGAGGTGAGGAGGCAGAGCCCGACCACCACTGAGCAAGACACAGAAGTACAATGTGTTCAGTGCTCAGAGACACGGCCGAGGTGAGGAGGCTGAGCCCGACCACCACTGAGCAAGACACAGAAGTACAAGGTGTTCAGTGCTCAGAGACACGGCCGAGGTGAGGAGGCTGAGCCCGACCACCACTGAGTAAGACACAGAAGTGTGTGGCCCAGCTATGCAGGCACACATAAAATCCAGGAGGATGCACAGGAAGGTAACCGCAAAAGCTTGTTATCTATCCATTCACTCACACTTTCAGACACACCCACCAGGGGTGTAGGAGGTAGTGACACGTAGCAGAGCTGATTCTAGTTTCCCGTCTTAGGACAGTGCAGAGCAGTCAGTTTCCTGTCTTCAGACAGTGCAGTTCAGTGCCAGTTGAGTCTGGACTTGGAGGGAGAGGAGAGAGGACTGAATCTTCGCAGAGCTAGCGTAGCTCACCTGACAAAGAAGTGGAGGCTAGTACGGGTGAAGTGAATCATCCTAGCCTGGTCAGAGCTACCCTTAGTCAGTACCTCAACAGAAGCTGAAACTAGGAGGATACTGAGAGCTGCTCAGCGAGCTCTGGAGAAAGCTGACATTACCATCGAAGCTACAAGTGCTTATGCTAGGAGCAAGAGCAGGGCGAAGGGCATAGTGGAGAAGACAGAGAGAAGTGCTTCAGGTATTGGATTGCCTGCACTAAATCACCGGACACCGGAGTCCGAAGCGTTGCTAGTGTTTCAAGCATAGTAACAAGATAACCGGAGGCATCTGGACTACAGGTCGCAGAGAGCAGCCCTAAGTGTCGATACGTAATCGGAGTCAGGAGGGACAGGGACTTTTAGCAGGGCCCTGCATAGAAGGACTCTGTTCTCACCATTCAGAAGGCTCCACCACAACATCGGCCGGGCTTGTCAGCTATTGAGAAAGCTGGAGATAACAGAGTTAACTTCGCTTCAGGCAAGTTGGACTCACATACATATTGAAGTAAAGGAGGCCTCTAACCTGCTCAGCGGTTACCCGAATGTGCATTCTCCACCCCGACCAGCTCCCCGGGATCTTCTTGAAACACCTTCAAGTAAAATGTATGAAAAGAAACTGCATTGTGTGTGGCTGAATTCTTATCTACACCCTGCATCACCACCATAGACTTCCAGGGACCAGTCTCACCTGTGGGAGACTTACCACCCAGCTGCCCCCATAATATCCCCTGTGAAGATCATTATAGCAGCGCTGGTTCAATTAACCAGATACCACAGGTGGCGTCACGAACTACCTATCCTAATAATCCCCTGTAAATATCCCCCATCGCTTGACTGCCAGGGCCACGGACCGAGTCCCGCTGCCAGTGACAACTCCCATAGAAATCATTGGGCTCGGCTCCGAGTACCCCATAGCCCTGGTAACCACAATTGTGGTGCGAGTCATCTAAAAAACTTGGCGTCACGAACAGGATGCGAAACTTGCAATTGTGAGTCCTGTGTTGCCTATTGAATTGTTTGGTGAAAAAGACTGTTTGCTGCATTTGGCGCCAAAATACCGCCATCTTTACCGCAATATTCGCGCCCTCAGGCGCTGGTGAGGAAGGGGGGCGTACCTGAAAGAGCGCGCTGTTGCCTGGACACGACCCCAACTCTGACTCAGCCACAGGTCCTGTGAAACAGGAAGTGAACGCTCTGACATCAGAGCGCCAGCGACGAAGGTCCTGTCTCCACCGCTGTGCCTGCGACGCTGCAGCCTGTGAAAGAGGTAGGCTCAGATTAACCAAGGGGGCATCAACATGTCGCAGCAACCGGCAGACGGAGCGTCCCCTGCTGGAGGCTCCAATAGCCCACCGCTTGGCGTTGTACCGCAGGATGGGGTGCGGGCACCTCACCTGGCCCGGTGGTCCCGCTCATGCCCCTAACGCTCCCATACATGCCAGGAGCGAAGTGGCTTCCCCAGTACAGCGGCGAGCCTGACACCCTGCCAGGGTTTAAAAGGAAAATATGTAGTATCTTGGATATGTACTCCATGACTGAAAAGCAAAAAGCTGCTGTGGTAATAGGACAGTTAGCTGGTGCGGCTGAGAGAGAAGTAGAGACTTGGCCCATTGCAGACCAGGAGTCGGTACCTGCGATTCTCTTAAAGCTACAGGCCATCTTTGAGGACCGCACAGAAACGGATCTCCGGATGGCATTTTATCAGTGCTTCCAGAGACCGGGTGATAGTATTAGGGACTACGCCTGCCGACTACAGGGGCCCTGCGAGCTCTTAAACAGGCTAACCCTACAAGTCCCATTGATGAGAGCCAAATGTTGAAAGAGCAATTCGTGCGGGGACTGAGGTCTCCAACGGAAGGCAGGACTGTAAACTGGTGGTCCTTGGATCATCCAAATGCCACCTTTGATGCCCTAAAGGACATGGCAATAAAAGGACTGCGACCCCTGGAAAAGCCTGAGGTGGCAAATCAGTATCACCCGGGTGAAGCCACTCTTAAGCCGGCAGTACCCACCTTTTCCCCGCAGGTAGCAGAAGCTAAAACGCAGGTGGCGCCCCCTAGTGAGTTGGAATGTCTGCGCTCAGAAGTGCGCCAGCTGACTAAGAACTTGGCCACTGTAATGGATGCCCTGCAACTGCGGAAAGAGGAAGGAGGAAAGATTCTACTAGCCGACTGTCCGGAGGATGTCCCTTGGATGAACCGGAGGAAATGGAGGACGTCGCCTCACCGGAGGAGGACCACGCCACCCCCAGGAGCGACTCCTGATCAACACCATCCTCGCCGAGAGATCATCTGTTACCGCTGCAATCAAAAAGGTCATATGGCTCAGCAATGTCCTTTAAACGAGCCGATCCTGGGTCAGAGGGCCAACACCCAGGAGTAGACTCATCAGGCCCCTTAGACTGGAACCGCAGGTTCGTGGGTGGACGGCCCTACCTGTCCATGATTCTGGACGGGATTGCAATCCCTGCACTGCTGGACACGGGATCTCAGGTGACCATCATACCTGACGTCCTTTACAATAAATTTTGGTCCATGGACAGTCTCCAGCCCCCGAGCCCTGACTTGACAGTGTACGCCACCAATGGTCTCCCTGTTGAAATAATTGGAGCCAAAAACGTAAACGTAAAAGTGGGCAGGTGGAGCTGAAGGATCAGGGACTTTTAGTGGTAAAGACTGTAAATGAGGAGAATGCCTTAAATGTGATACTAGGTACTAACGTTATCAGTAACTGTCTGGGAGAAGTTGTGTTTTTGCTCCAACAGCTCGCTGAAGTTGCCAAGCCAAAGCAGAAGGGAGTGATCCAGAGGGAGATCCGGGCCCTGATGTGCCAGCAGCAAGCGAAGCTTACAGATGGTGAAATCGGTAATGTACGGGTCACCGACTCGAACCCCATTGTAATACCCCCAATGAGTGAAATGTTAATATGGTGTAGAGCAGCCATAGGTCTGAGAGGACAGAACTACCAAGCAGTAGTAGAACCCCATCGCTCAGAACACAGACCTACACTCATGATTGCTAGAGGGGTAGTGGAAGTAATAAATGGGAGAGTACCAGTACGACTTCTCAACTGGGGGGACGATGAAGTAAATTTGCCACGTTATGCTACAGTTGCTAAATTACATGCCGTAGATAATAATTCTATCCTCACGACCGAGTCCTTAGCCTCCCGCCAACCAGCGGAGGATAATGATCCGGCAACCCCGGTAGCGGACTGGTGTCAGCAGCTTCATATTGGGACAGACACCACTTCCGTCCACCAGAAACAGGGGGTACTACGGGTGGTACAAGAGTACGCACAAGTATTTAGCAAGCACCCACTTGATTTTGGGACAATTAAGGGAGTACAGCATCATATCCCTACAGGCAGTCATCCTCCCATCAAAGAGCGGTACAGGCCTATTCCTCCAGCCCACTATAAGAAAGCTAAGGAAATGCTGCATGACATGAAGAAAGCCGGGTGATAAGGGATAGTTGTAGCCCCTGGGCAGCACCTCTAGTTCTAGTTAAGAAAAAGGATGGTAGCATGCGAATGTGTGTAGATTACCGACAAGTAAATCGCATAACACATAAAGATGCATACCCACTACCACGCATTGAGGAATTCTTAGCTGCTCTGAAAACGGCTAACTACTTTTCTACCCTCGACCTTACTAGTGGGTACTGGCAAGTAGCTGTGGCTGAGGAGGATCGGGAGAAAACTGCTTTCACCACCCCAATGGGACTCTGCGAGTTTGACAGAATGCCGTTTGGCCTCAGCAGTGCCCCAGGGACATTCCAGAGAGTGATGGAGAGCTGCCTGGGACATCTCAACTTCGAAACCGTGTTGCTGTATCTGGACGATGTGATTGTCTACTCCAAGACATATGAAGATCATCTGAAGCACCTGGCAGAGGTATTCGAGTCATTGTCCAAGTTTGGGATGAAACTAAAGCCCTCTAAATGCCACTTGCTCAAACGGAAGGTACAGTACTTGGGACATATTGTCAGTTCCGAAGGAGTAGCGCCGGACCCCGAGAAGGTCACAGCCATCCAGAAGTGGCCGGAGCCGAAGAATCTAAAGGAAGTACGACAGTTCCTGGGATTAACAGGTTACTACAGGAGGTTTGTAAAAGATTACACTAAGAAGGCGGCGCCTTTACAGGACCTCCTGGTCGGACAACCTCTCAAGAGCAAAAACCCTCCATTCAATTGGGGAAAAGAACAAGCTGAGGCATTCAAAGAGATGAAAGAGATCCTGACAGGCGATGAAATCTTAGCCTACCCAGATTACAGCCAACCGTTCCTGCTATACACAGATGCCAGTAACGAAGGATTAGGAGCTGTCCTCAGTCAGAAGCAGAATGGCCAAGAAAAAGTCATCGCATATGCCAGCAGAAAACTCAGGCCAACTGAGAGAAACCCCGAAAACTATAGCAGCTTCAAACTGGAGTTCCTAGCGCTGGTCTGGGCCATTACCGAAAGATTTAAACATTATCTTGCCTCCAGCAGGTTCACTGCGTACACGGACAACAACCCCTTGACGCACCTTGAAACAGCCAAGCTGGGAGCCATGGAGCAACGTTGGATGGCTCGGTTGTCAAACTATCAGTTTACCATCAAATACAGAGCGGGCCGTAAAAATGCTAACGCGGACGCCTTGTCCAGAATGCCGCATGAATCCGACACGGAGGAAGAATCAGACGATCTGGAAGAAATCGAGCTACCTGCGTTCCACCGAAATGGGATGGTCCAAGAGCAACGAGTCTACAGGAAGCGGTGTGGTGAGATGTTGAACCCTTTACCTCATCACAGCTGGAAGGAAACTCAGGACAGTGATCCCGTGGTCAGCCGTATCAAGGAGTTGATAAAACAGGAAGGTTCCTCCTTGGAGAAAGACGCACCCATACCAGCAAAGCTCCTGTGGAAAGAGAGAAGCCGGTTGTTCATATACCGTGAGAAGTTGTGCAGGAGATACGTCGACCCAAGGACCCATGAGATGGTTTGGCAGATAGTGGTTCCCAGAGCAGACGTCCAAATGGTGTTGGAAGCATACCACGATCAAGCAGGACACTTCGGCTGGAAAAAGTTGGAGACCCTGTTGAGGTGTCGGTTCTACTGGGTAGGGATGCGCAGCTCCATCGAGAAGTGGTGCCGGAACTGTGGACCCTGTGGCCTCAGACGAAAAGACTATCATAGTCAGAGAGCACCCCTGCAGCCTATTCGGACGACTCGTCCACTGGAGATCGTGGCATTGGATCACGTCAAGTTGTCTCCAAGCAGATCGGGATACTCCTATGCCCTGACCATGGTGGATCACTACTCCAAATTTCTGGTGGTCGCCCCTGTCAAAGATCAGACAGCAGAGACAGCAGCAAGAACCTTCCAAGCAAGTTTCTGCAGACCACACGGATATCCGGAGCAGGTGCTGACTGATCGAGGTCCTGCATTCGAAGCTGAACTGTTTCAGGAATTCTGTCAATTGTATGGATGTAAAAAGATCAGAACAACACCATACCACCCTCAGACCAACGGCCTTTGTGAAAAGATGAACCACATTGTCATGGATTTACTGAAAACTGTACCCCTGGAAGAAAGAAATCGGTGGCCAGACTTGTTACCTGACCTGGTTGACTTGTACAACCACATACCAGTAAGTTCCACCAACTGCACTCCAGCCTACCTTATGAGAGCAAGGCCAGGAAGATTGCCAATGGATTTGGAACTGGGTGTGGTAGAACCAGAGGCTGATGACAGTGCTGAAGATTGGGACACCACTCGACAAGAACAGTACAAGAGAGTACAAGCCTGCGTGGAAGACAGTCTCAACAAAATAAGAGAAAAGCAAGAGAAGAACTATAACAAAAATGCTCCCGCTAAGCCTTTTATGCCTGGAGAAATGGTGCTCAAAAGGAAAAGAAGAATGCACAAGTTGGATGATCAGTGGGAACAGGAGCCATATGTCATGCAAAATTCCAATTTTGATAACAGAAAGGTCTGTACCATTAGTAAGGATGGAGGAAAAAAGACGGCAACTGTGTCTAGAGATCATTTAAAGTTGTGTCCTGGCCCATTAAAGCTTCGTGAGAAAGAAAACCCTGTTGTCCTTCAGAAAGAAAATGATGAAGCGGTCATACACTCGGATTTGGGAGATTTACCTGCGGATTGGCCCAGAGTGGGAGATGCTGTAATCATTCCTGTACTGCAGTTTTATCAACCGCAAGAAGAGTCTCTACCTCAAGTCATACCAATTGTGCCAGTAGAGTTAGTTTCAGAAGGACCTGTCCGGCAGACCCTCAACCATTAGAACCACAAGAAGTGGAATCCCATGGTGAAGTTGGTGAAGCAGTACCGCCTCGTCCAGTCACTAGCATGCTTGCCAGGTCCCTAGAGAGGTGGAGTCGTATTTATAGTTTGCCGTTACGCAGAACAGAAAGGTTAGAGACTACTATACCTGACGCTACCCCACGTAGATCAGAACGTATCACTAAGGGAAAACTACCTATTCGCTATCAGGAGTAGTTCTAGTACACTGGTTAGCAAGACCCAGACAGGGTTTATTGTCACTGACAAAATGTATAAAGTTTGAAATTTATATATCTATGTGTTTTTCTCATGCATGGACTGCGTGGCTGTGGACTGTGCCAGCCCAAGAACTTTCATGTAAATAGTTGCACTACGGTGCCTTATCTTGGTTTTACATGAAACCATTACTATCTACCTCTGAAGAAAAACCCGTATGGTGGGCCTAGAGTGAGGTCTGCAGTCAGAAGTCCTGCAGCCCACCCAGGACCCACGTGGGAGGTTTTTGGTGCGGGTCCTCCACAAGAATATTGTCTTATATAATGAGAATGTTTTTGATACTTTTGATACTTTTGTATTTTCTAATGTACAAATTGTAACGTTCAAGAAGTCTTACCTCCCGGATGGGAAGTGTTAAAATGTTGATGTTAATGCAAAACAAAATGTTTTCTTTTTCTCTTTTACAGCCCGGGAGTGCTGTGTTTAACCAAGGGGGGATGTGTGGCCCAGCTATGCAGGCACACATAAAATCCAGGAGGATGCACAGGAAGGTAACCGCAAAAGCTTGTTATCTATCCATTCACTCACACTTTCAGACACACCCACCAGGGGTGTAGGAGGTAGTGACACGTAGCAGAGCTGATTCTAGTTTCCTGTCTTAGGACAGTGCAGAGCAGTCAGTTTCCTGTCTTCAGACAGTGCAGTTCAGTGCCAGTTGAGTCTGGACTTGGAGGGAGAGGAGGGAGGACTGAATCCTCGCAGAGCTAGCGTAGCTCACCTGACAAAGAAGTGGAGGCTAGTACGGGTGACGTGAATCATCCTAGCCTGGTCAGAGCTACCCTTAGTCAGTACCTCAACAGAAGCTGAAACTAGGAGGATACTGAGAGCTGCTCAGCGAGCTCTGGAGAAAGCTGACATTACCATCGAAGCTACAAGTGCTTATGCTAGGAGCAAGAGCAGGGCGAAGGGCATAGTGGAGAAGACAGAGAGAAGTGCTTCAGGTATTGGATTGCCTGCACTAAATCACCGGACACCGGAGTCCGAAGCGTTGCTAGTGTTTAAAGCATAGTAACAAGATAACCGGAGGCATCTGGACTACAGGTCGCAGAGAGCAGCCCTAAGTGTCGATACGTAATCGGAGTCAGGAGGGACAGGGACTTTTAGCAGGGCCCTGCATAGAAGGACTCTGTTCTCACCATTCAGAAGGCTCCACCACAACGTCGGCCGGGCTTGTCAGCTATTGAGAAAGCTGGAGATAACAGAGTTAACTTCGCTTCAGGCAAGTTGGACTCACATACATATTGAAGTAAAGGAGGCCTCTAACCTGCTCAGCGGTTACCCGAATATGCATTCTCCACCCCGACCAGCTCCCCGGGATCTTCTTGAAACACCTTCAAGTAAAAGGTATGAAAAGAAACTGCATTGTGTGTGGCTGAATTCTTATCTACACCCTGCATCACCACCATAGACTTCCAGGGACCAGTCTCACCTGTGGGAGACTTACCACCCAGCTGCCCCCATAATATCCCCTGTGAAGATCATTATAGCAGCGCTGGTTCAATTAACCAGATACCACAGGTGGCGTCACAAACTACCTATCCTAATAATCCCCTGTAAATATCCCCCATCGCTTGACTGCCAGGGCCACGGACCGAGTCCCGCTGCCAGTGACAACTCCCATAGAAATCATTGGGCTCGGCTCCGAGTACCCACAGCCCTGGTAACCACAATTGTGGTGCGAGTCATCTAAAATACAAGGTGTTCAGTGCTCAGAGACACGGCCGAGGTGAGGAGGCTGAGCCCGACCACCACTGAGCAAGACACAGAAGTACAATGTGTTCAGTGCTCAGAGACACAGCCGAGGTGAGGAGGCTGAGCCTGACCACCACTGAGCAAGACACAGAAGTACAAGGTGTTCAGTGCTCAGAGACACGGCCAAGGTGAGGAGGCTGAGCCCGACCACCACTGAGCAAGACACAGAAGTACAATGTGTTCAGTGCTCAGAGACACAGCCGAGGTGAGGAGGCTGAGCCCGACCACCACTGAGCAAGACACAGAACTACAAGGTGTTCAGTGCTCAGAGACACGGCCGAGGTGAGGAGGCTGAGCCCGACCACCACTGAGCAAGACACAGAAGTACAAGGTGTTCAGTGCTCAGAGACACGGCCGCGGTGAGGATGCTGAGCCCGACCACCACTGAGCAAGACACAGAAGTACAAGGTGTTCAGTGCTCAGAGACACGGCCGAGGTGAGGAGGCTGAGCCCGACCACCACTGAGCAAGACACAGAAGTACAAGGTGTTCAGTGCTCAGAGACACCGCCGAGGTGAGGAGGCTGAGCCCGACCACCACTGAGGAAGACACAGAAGTACAAGGTGTTCAGTGCTCAGAGACACGGCCGAGGTGAGGAGGCTGAGCCCGACCACCACTGAGCAAGACACAGAATTACAAGCTATTCAGTGCTCAGAGACACGGCCGAGGTGAGGAGGCTGAGCCCGACCACCACTGAGCAAGACACAGAAGTACAAGGTGTTCAGTGCTCAGAGACACGGCCGAGGTGAGGAGGCTGAGCCCGACCACCACTGATCAAGACACAGAAGTACAAGGTGCTCAGTGCTCAGAGACACGGCCGATGTGAGGAGGCTGAGCCCGACCACTACTGAGCAAGACACAGAATTACAAGCTATTCAGTGCTCAGAGACACGGCCGAGGTGAGGAGGCTGAGCCCGACCACCACTGAGCAAGACACAGAAGTACAAGGTGTTCAGTGCTCAGAGACACGGCCGAGGTGAGGAGGCTGAGCCCGACCACTACTGATCAAGACACAGAAGTACAAGGTGCTCAGTGCTCAGAGACACGGCCGATGTGAGGAGGCTGAGCCCGACCACCACTGAGCAAGACACAAAAGTACAAGGTGTTAAGTGCACAGAGACACGGCCGAGGTGAGGAGGCTGAGCCCGACCACCACTGAGCAAGACACAGAAGTACAAGGTGCTCAGAGACACGACTGAGATGAGGAGGCTGAGCCCGACCACCACTGAGCAAGAGACAGAAGTACAAGGTGCTCAGAGACACGACCGAGATGAGGAGGCTGAGCCCGACCACCACTTTATTTTATTTTTTATTTTACTGAGCAAGATACAGAAGTACAAGGTGCTCAGAGACACGGCCGAGGTGAGAAGGCTGAGCCCGACCACTACTGAGCAAGATACAGAAGTACAAGGTGTTCAGTGTGTGGAGCCCAGCTGTGACTGGATCCATATCTTCCAGAAGGATGTACTAAAGGAAGATCCCACTAGAGGTCACTATACACACACACATCTCAGCTTACCTAAGAGACCAGTAGAGGGAGCTGTGTGTTAGGCACATAAAAAAACCAGTTAGTTCCAGTTTTACCTCAGACAGATCAGAACAGCAGTTACCTCAGACAAGCTGTGAGGGACAGATAAAATCTCCTCAGGACAATCAGAGTTGAGAGGATTCCTGTGAGAGCTCAGTCAGAGCTAGAGACAGACGGAGATTGATTTGATCCTAGTCAGAGCTGAATCTGAAGTGTAGCTCAGGAGGAAGCGTGCCGACGCTTAGAGAGCGGCGAAGAGGCAGCACAATAACTGCCAGCGTGTGTGATCTTAATAGGACCCAGGTAGGCCGAAAGCAAGTGGAATTGGAGGGTTCTGTGAGCATTAATAGCTCCCCTCAGCAATGAATACCGGACGCCGGGTCCCGAGCCTATAAGGATCTCTACGACCTATTAGGAGAACACCGGAGTTCCTGGAGGACTACAAGTCCCAGGAGTACCACAGCGTTGACACGTTACAGGATCAGGGGAACAGAGTCTGCCTGATCAGCCATAGAAAAAGACCCTGTTCTGCCAGAGAGAAGGTCCCCCACCAAGTCAGTCAGGTACAGAATAGGGATTAAGTTAGACCTAGCTACAGGAAGGTCAGGACTTCATTAAATAACGACAGAGAACAGGAGGCCATACACCTACCAGTGGAGGAATCCGGACGTGCATCCTTCGCCCTGCCGTGCTCCGGGGAGTACCTGCCATTCCTGCAGTAAAGGTACCAAACTGACTTTTGTGTGTGACTCCCTTATTGTCTCTGACGGCGGGATCCCCATCTGTCCTGCATCCTCATATTTCTATCTGCCCTGGAAGGACACCATCTTACTTGTAGAAGACCTACCATCTAGCTGCCCAACATCATCCCTTCCAGAGTATGTGCACAGCAGCGCTGGTCCCTCTGACCAGATACTACAAGTGGCGTCACGACAACTTACACGAACATTTTAATCCCCTGTAAATATCCCACATTACGGTGAGCGCCCAGGGCACGGACCGAGCTGTGCTACCGTGGCATCCCCCATAGACATCAGTGTGCTCGGTGCCGAGTACCCCTAAGCCCTGGTATGTGCGCATCAAGTGCTCAGAGACACGGCCGAGGTGAGGAGGCTGAGCCCGACCACCACTGAGCAAGACACAGAAGTACAAGGTGCTCAGTGCTCAGAGACACGGCCGAGGTGAGG